>JAQBSW010007711.1:0-10000 GCA_029291075.1 Eudiplozoon nipponicum | reverse complement strand
AAAGGTCAACCTTGATGATAGTAAATGTTAGCAATGCCCCCGCAACCAATGTTCGATTAATTTATACTGGATAAACTACTGCGCCATGAAAACTTGCTTTAACAAAGTCTTTGATTAAACGAACATTGGTTGCGCGGGCGGTGATAAAAATTATTATAATTAAGGTTGCGATTATGATATAAGAACCTGATCCATTAATTACTTTATTTTTATTATTGTAAAAATTTCATCACTTTATTTTGAATAATTTTAATACTCTCTAACGAATGAGGTCACCTATAATTACATCAATAAACATGGTAAGAATAAAACAATTTTAATTAATCGACCATTTGTTACGCGAGTGGTGAGAACAATATCAGTCGCATTATATTCGTAAATTCGTCATTATTTCCTAAGCATTGCATGATGAAGTAAAGACAATTCATCCAATAGCCCGATTTCGTCCTTCGAGGGAACTCTTAACTAATGTCCAGAATTTGTTGCAAACGGAGCTCGAACCTGGGAACTTCTGCTTCGTAATCAGTTACTTTAATTATCAGGTCACCCTGCCATACATTAAAGACTTTTTTCAGTTATATATTAACAGATGATTCTTGGGTAGCATTTCATTTGTGTGGAGCTTATATAGCATGCATTTAGACATAAGGTTCAAACTAATCAAACCAATCTCTAATTAAGAACACACACGACATTACCTGGGTATTTTGGTATTTATATTATTATACAAAAATTAAATGTGCGTTTGCTGGGTTTGAGCCCTAAAAACGGCAAAATCTGAACAGTAAATAAAGTGTTTCCAATAAGACCGTAAGCGGTCTATTGGATGAATTGCGATTTCTACATTATACAATGCTTGGTTTATACTGACAAAGGGATGTATATAGTTGGACTGGTGTTTATATCAAGATCGCGAGCTTGATTTAATAACAATACTACCTTCTGTTCCACATAATGACACATTACGTCATGCCATTGCCATAATTCATACAGAACGGTAAATTACCTAACAAGTATTAGACTAGAATAAATTTATATTCCATTGAAAATAGGATAATGTGCTATAATTATTTTTAAACTAGCATACAAAACAGTTAATGTTCGTGACTGCATAGAAATTGTGCAGCCGACATTTCCAGTCAAGTTCAATGTATGCGAGACTGCTAGAGGTGAGAGCCGCATATCTAAATTTGATTTCCATATATATTCAATGCGGTTTGATCCTCGATAGTCAGTTTGCCATCGTACTCTGATGATGATCATGGAAGGTCGAAACGCGTCAGTGCGTTGCGGCTGGCGGTAGTTTTGTTATGTTGTTCGACGACTGGTTAAATACAATGGGATTGGTGTTTACTTCAAGCACGCAAACTTGATTTAAAGAATTGTTGCCACCACCCGCGCAATCAATTATTGTTTAAATTGTATAGCATACAACAAATTTAAACAGCAAGTCTACTGCCAAATTCCGTGTAGTGAAGTGCATATTTTTGGGCGCTTTCGCAGCATCTAAAGAACATATTCAATTGACCAATCATTGACTACGCAGGTGAGAAACAGAACACACATTGCACACAAACACACACACACAAACATATATATATATATATATATATATATATATATATATATATATATATATATATATATATATAAGCCATGTTTGGGGGATTGAGTTAAACGAGTCGCTCTCCGTGTGACTGATGGTAATTCTTCTATGTTTTCGATTGAGATGAAATTTGTATGTCAACAATGTAACTATATATTATTTGCGAGGAAAGTATATTCGGTTTTATACAGTTCTGAAAAATATACTTTGGAGATACCCGAGATAAATTCCTAAGGAAATGGTGAAAATGGAATTGCAAATAATGTTTTTGGTATAGGAAAAAAGTTCAAGAAGGATGTAACAGATACTGTCGTATAATAGAGAAAATGAATTAGTTATACTAGCGATAAAATCAATGACTACGTTTAGAGCCTAATACTTTGAAAATTGCCGCAGGCGAATGCAAGATTTCAATAATATTTGTAGGTAATAGATTGTCAGATTTTTATTGAGTTAAAAGGATTGACATTGTAACGTTACACCAATAAAATCCACTGCAGATTCGAATACCTTTTCACGTTAAACTTGCATAAATGCTTGCCTGAAATCAAGATTAAATGACAACGTTAAGTAAATGCAAGGCGATAATAATGATTGCCTAATTTATTGATCAAATTTCATTGATGTAAATTTGTCAAAACTCCGATTTTATTTTACTTATTAATGGATGTTGGGATATGTGCTTCTATAAAGATTGCAACCTTGATTCAAATGTTAAATAAATAAATCTGTTTATATTTCATGGTAACGCAAATTGAGTATTGTTTTGTATATTAACCATCAGTTTCTAATAAGTTATGTTTGTGCAGTAAAATTCAAAATGTCTATTTATTTCAGATAGATAAAAATTGAAAAATATTATCTGAAAATTTAGGTTATTACATATTGAGTAAATCGAAATGGATTTAGTTAGATTATTCATATACATTATAAAACTCAAACAAAGAGCGAAGTGCGCAAATACAGAGACAAACACTAACAATAAATAATTCACCAGTTCAGGCTTATTTCATGGATTAATTTCTTTTTTATTTAAAAGCGAAGAAAGGTTGTTGCAATTATATTTTTTAGAAAAGATGCTGCTTCATTCAAACTCTTGCTAGAAGCAAACGAGCATTGGTTGCGTGAAAGTTGATAACAATTATTATAATCAAGGTTGCGGTCTTGATATAAACACCTGACCCATTAATTACTTACATATGTCAGTATAAACTAAGAATTGTATAGTGTAGAAAAGGCAATTCATCCAGTAGACCGGTTTCGTCCTTATTGGGAACTCATCAAGTACTGGCCAGAATTTGCCGCGGACAGGATACGAACCTGGGCACGTCTGCTTCGGAATCTGGTGCTCTAACCACTGAGCTATCCTGCCGCACACTACACTACACACAATTTTCAGTTATATAATAACTAATGTAACTTGGTTAGTCAATTTTTCCTTTAGGTGGAGCTCATATGGCATACATTTAGACCCAAAGTTCCAACTAACCATGCCCAATCTGTCATTACTGAACAGACACCACATTACATGGGGAAGTGGTATTGAAATGAACATTTATATAATTAAACGAACATTGGTTGCGCGGGTGGTGATAACAATTATTATAATCAAGGTTGCGGTCTTGATATAAACACCTGACCCATTAATTACTTACATATGTCAGTATAAACTAAGAATTGTATAGTGTAGAAAAGGCAATTCATCCAGTAGACCGGTTTCGTCCTTATTGGGAACTCATCAAGTACTGGCCAGAATTTGCCGCGGACAGGATACGAACCTGGGCACGTCTGCTTCGGATTCTGGTGCTCTAACCACTGAGCCACCGTGCCACTAGAAGAGCACCTGGAAATCCACATATGTTGCATTGAAATTTTTGTAAAAAATGACTTTATCAGGGCAATTGCAACGTGTGCTAAACTAATATGGATGAGTGCTTAATTTAGGATTTTATTTGAATCTTGTAAAGATTGTGGTTTGATGTTCGTTCGTCAATTTACCAGTGTTGTGATGATGTCCATGGGACATATAAGGATTAGATATCCTTGATTGCTCATGGTTGATATATGTGTAATGCTGATTTACGTATAGCGTTTCCAGTATAAAATTATATGCGAAAGTCAGCATGATATATATTATATATGTATATATATATATATATATATATATATATATATATAATATACCGAGCCTGTAATGCATACCAACTCTGTTCGCCATTAAGCACGAAACGAATACGCACGAGATTATGGTTTACGTTCATGCTGTCTTTGTTTTTTCTTTCCGTTCATATGTGAACTAATTTGTTACTAGTTGCGCAACAGCTAATACGTAATTGAGTATCGAAACGTATTAGTATCTTGTTTATAGAATTTAGTGACTGAAAAAAATTATTTAAAATTTTAATTGACTAATTACACAATAATTGATTGCACAGGTGGTGGTAGCAATTTTTTAAATCAAGTTTGCGGGCTTGATGTAAACACTAATCTTATTGTATTTAATTGACTAATGTTCGGCCAGCTTGAAGTTATATGACTTTCAACAATGGATTGTAAAATTCATTATTTTAAAATTTCATTATGTTAGCTTTAATTTACATATTTCTTTATTTGTATGATTAAGATCAGCCAAACCTAATTAACTACAAAATGCCTGTTAATCAATCATTGGTTGCTTGAGAAGTGATAAAACCTGAATTGGATTTCCACTAGACAGATAGAATTTAAAACGAAGAAACAGTGACGCATGAATTCAAAATAAACAGACATTGATTACGCAAGTGATGTTTACAATTCTTTAAATCAAATCTGCTAGATTGAAGTAGGCACTAATCCTACTGTATTTAACCAGTCGCTCAAACGTCATGACAGGTACTGATGCGTTTCGACCTTCCATGATCATTGTCAGAGTACAAAGGTAAACTGACAGGCGAGGATTAAAACGCATTGCATATATACGGTAGGCAAAATCATATATGCGGCTCTTATATTTAGCAGTCTTGCATACATTCTACTTGTTTGGAAATGTCGTCTGAAAAAATTCTAACCCGTGACGAATATTAATAGTTAGCATTTTTTGCCAAATATGTATAGGTAATACAATTAAGCAATCAATGATTGCGCGGTTGGTAATAACATTTCTTTAAATCAAGTTTACGAGTTTGAAGTAAATGTGAATCAAGTTGTATATAACCGGTGGCCGTAAAACTTGACGGATGATAGTTTTGTTGTGTTATTTGACGACAGTTTAAATACAATGGGATTGGTGTTTACTTCAAGTACGCAAACTGGATTTAAAGAATAATTGTATTCGTTTGTTTGGAATGGAAATTAATAATAAGTCTGCTGTTGACAATGGGACTGACTAAATCTGTCAAAATGCAATTAGATATTGTCTAGATTTTAGCCAGAATGAGTTTTTAGTCAATGAATATGGCACCGTTGGGAATAGAACTATGCATAAATCCAAATACAAGTCGTTAACGGTAATATTTCTTACTCCTTGTATTACAGAGTAATAATGCTTTTTCAGTGATGGTATTTAATGGCTTCTTATGAGTATAGGAGAGAGAGCCATTCAAATGCCAGTCAGCCGGTAGAGGTCTATAAATTGTAGGCAAAAGTGAGGTTAATTAATCAGCAAGGTAATTTTTTTCCTTTTAAGCATTATACTATTAAAGCAGATAAGCGGACACAAACCGCGCAAGTTCAGAATGAAATGTACTTATTAAGGTGGACAGACAGACATTCAGGCAGGCAGAGAAACATGCAGTCATAAAAAGGCCAAACATGATGTAAAACCGGTAAGTTTATATTAAAGTTATACAGGCACACAGACAGTAGGACATACAGGAGGATATGCAGATAGACATCCAGGCTGATTGTGATTGTAAAGGGAAGACAATTATATCCTTATACTATCTAGGAATTTAAATTAAGAAGGCTTAAATTCTTTACAATTAAATATAATTTAACTAAGAACTTGTAATATTCTTTGTGCTTGCAATCATTGCATAATGAAAAACCCATTAAGTCTCACCAGTTCCTAGATAATCCAGATATTAGTTAAACGGCTTTTAAAAACACAATATGTCTAATTATTTTTATAACACACTTGTTTAATGTATTTAAAATATTTTAAATTTTAATGTTATAGTGAAGGAGTTATTTAATATTCAAGAAATTCTTTCATGCTTTTCCAAATTCTTGAGATAATTAAATCTGTTATACGTTAGTTAATGTCCCGATTAAAAAATAATGATAAATTAAATTGTTGGCTATAATTATTATTTTGATAAACTTATTCGTCCGGAGTTAAACATGAAATGCCTTTTGAGTATCTGGAGCATGAGACAAATTACATTAATTTCATTTGTGGTCGAATCCAAGCATGTTTTGGCTTAGGTTGTTTCTCTCACTCTTTAAAATTCATTCTGAAAATAATAACAGTACAAGTTGTATATACTTCGTTGCAATGCACATATATACAATGATACCTTAAGTATCATGAACCTATTAAATATATTCCAAATTCAGCAGCCATAATTTTGGTATCAGGTACTGACACAATAGCCATAGTTCTGGTACCCATTATAAGATGAGTATATATATTATATATAGTGAGTTTGCTTTAAAGTCGCATTGTCGAAGACTTTTTATGAATTTTGATCCGATACTGCAGGTTTACACATTCGTATAGATGAATGTACCTTTTCCTACATTCCTCAGCCAAATATCTAGTGGTTAAAGGGCGTAATACCGGCTCCCATTGATGAGTCGCCAGTAAGCAGAAAACGAATGCGCACATGAGATTATACCTTCCGTTCATGCTGACTTTCATTTATCTATCTGGTCATATGTGAAATAATTTTTTACTAGGTGAGCAACATATAGAACACAATTGCATATATATTAGCTTTCCTCAACAAATAGTATCTAACCATTATATATTCAAAATAGGACCAGAAGGATATGCTAACTTCAGCATGAAAAACGGATATAAGCTTTTGCACTCGTGCGTGCCCAACTTATTAGCGACACTTAAGGATGATCAAAAGCCACTTTCGATGCAGTGCTGTTCAGACTGATAGAGCGGTAAAACAATAATTGATTGCGTGGGTGGTGGTAACAATTCTTTAAATCAAGTTTGCGAGCTTGAAGTAAACACCAATCCCATTATTTTTAACCAGTCGTCGAACAACATAGTAAAACTACCGCCAGCTGCAACGCACTGACGCGTTTCGACCTTCCATGATCATCATCAGAGTACGACGGCAAACTGACTATCGAGGATCAAACCGCATTGAATATATATGGAAATCAAATTTAGATATGCGGCTCTCACCTCTAGCAGTCTTGCATACATTGAACTTGACTGGAAATGTCGGCTGCACAATTTCTATGCAGTCACGAACATTAACTGTTTGCAGCTTTCGCCACATATACACATATAAGCAATACAATAAAACAATAATTGATTGGTCAGTGCGTTGCAGCTGGCGGTAGTTTTGTCATGTTGTTCGACGACTGGTTAAAAACAATGGGATTGGTATTTACTTCAAGCTCGCAAACTTGATTTAAAGAATTGATAGAGCGGTAATTGGTCAGGATGGTCCGTTCGCCAAAAAATTCATTTTACGTAGAGTTCTGGCCTAGCTTGTTTCTAAAAAACACCAGTAGCATGTAGAATATTTGAACGCCGCTGAAGCCCAGCACTCTCATTTTATAGCCATATAAACATATGGAACTGTTGATTATTTGAAATACGCACTATAGATTTCGCCAAATTATTTAAATGCAGTTGTTTCCCCTCAGTTTTCGTTAACGGGATGGCGCTTTTCACTATCTGTTTCGCAAAGATACAATTAATCCCCATTTCCAAGTACGCGTTTGTTTGTCTTCGCTTGGGCTGAGTGCGGATTATTTCCTTTCTCCCGAAGGCTTCAACATCGTCCATACTACCACTGGAAATGAGGTCCGATCTAATCTTCGTTGATCTTCCTTCGTATTTAAATGCAGGTTGCGATCTAGATATAAACACCCGTTCAATTATATAATTACATTTTCAATATAAACCAAACATGGAATAATGTAGAACTGGCGATTCATCTATTAGACCGACTTCGTCACCGGTCAACTCTTCATGTACTGTTGACAATTTGTTGTGGACTGTACCAACCCCAACCTCTCATTATAGTCCATACATGCAATACCCGTAAAAAGGTATAGAGTTGAACATTTATTTAATTAAACGAAAATTGGTTGCGCGGCCAATGAGAAATTTTTTTGGACGAATTTCATTTTCAATGCTATACAATGGTTAATTATATCAAGATCGCAACCTTGATTTTAAAGAAATGTTATCTCTGTTCATGCAACAAATGTTAATTTGAGTAGATAAAATGAAGTTCTTGAGAATCAAAACACGTTGTGAATATAAGGCTTTTTAAATCATAATTGCGACTCTCGTCAATATTTGTCGAAGATCAATTCCACTTTGCTCAAATATTGACTTTTAGGTTTCCATACAGTCATGATCATTAATTTCTGCAGCTTTTGCCACATTGATATTTGTTATTGAATTAAGCCATCTTCAGTTGCGGTGGTGGTGATAAAATGATTTATTTAACTTAATTTTTCTGCCTTAAAATAAGCATTAGTCCATCTTTTATCCAATGGCATGAAAAATAGAAATGAATACGCGATTTCACTACCTGAACATGAAGCAGTTGTTTAATTGAATAGCTTATATGAATTTATCGAAATTTTCAAAAATACGATGTTCCTGACTGCATATATATTTTGTCGCCGAAATTCTCACCAAGCGCTACGCACGAGCGAATGCCAGAAACGAGAAGCATTTTCGTTTTAAATTAACAAATTATAAAATGAGAATGAGTCCTTGTTATTCAACTTCTCGTCGAGTTCGAATAATGTCCATGAATTTAAATATTCAATGATTGCCCGGGTAGTGGGAAAATTCTTTAGATCGAGTTAGAAAGGATCACACTGGCTAATATCAAAAATGATCCCAAAGCTAGGCTACAAACTCAATGCATATTGAATGTACGAATGGAGATATCAACTAATGTTACTGTTGCATAAAAGCAATAGCAAATCTATAAGTGACTTGGCGAAGCAGTTTGGTAACATAGTGTTAATAAAACAGTTGGTACGGCCGATGCTCAATATTAGCTGACCAGTTAATTCCAATGATAAAAGAATAATTTCAACGATCCGCCCATTCTTGAATATAATTAAACGACTACTACTGACTAATCTGAGAGTGCATTTTCCTACTAGATATTGATATAAATCATGCACTTACACAATCAATGATTGCGCGAGTGGCGAAAAAAATTCTTTAAATCAAGTTTGCGAGCTCGAAATAAACACGTATCACATTTCAATAAACCAATCGAATTTTGCCTTCCGTATATATGCATTGCAGTTTTATCCTCGCTGGTCAGTTTGCCGTAGTGTTCTGAAACGCGTCAGTACCTGTGACTGACGGCAGTTTTGCTATGACGCTCAACGACTGGTTAAATACAATGAGATTGGTGCTTACTTATATTTCGAAAAATTGATTTAACAAAAACCTATGCTAGTTTGAAAGCAAATGTAATAGTAGTTAGTTTTTTGTAGTACAGTTCTAATAAAAGATGAAACTGGTGCTTCTACAATAGCATAATTTATTTGAATAACGTGCACTGTACAAACTATTCAACATTTATTGACCAATATATTGTGAATTCAGGGTGTAATTCCGGCTCCTACTAATGTGTCGCCAGTAAGCCTGACACATTTTAACATGAGATTAAACCTACTGTTTATACTGAAGTAAACACAAATCCTGTTACACTTAACCAGTCAATCAGCATAGAATAAACCACCGTCAGTCACACGTTCAACTGTGCTACTGACAGTATTTTTGTTATGTTTATTATAATAAATGTTGCGAACTTGATATAAACACCAGACTCATTAAGTGAATACATTTGTCGGGATAAACTAAGAATTGTATAGTGTAGAAAAGGCAATTCTTCTAGTAGACCGGTTTCGTCCTTATTGGGAACTCATCATGTACTGGCCAGAATTGGCACCTGATAGGGCTCCAACCTGGGCACCTCTGCTTCGGAATCTGGTGCTCTTACCACTGAGTGCAGCAGGTTCGAGCACTGTTCGCGGCAAATTCTGGCCAGTACATGATGAATTCCCAATAAGGACGAAACCGGATCTACTTGATGAATTGCCTTTACTACACTATACAATTCTTAGTTTATACTGACAAATATATGTACTTAATGGGTCAGGTGATTATATCAAGATCGCAATCTTAATTATAGTAAATATTATCGCCGCCCACGCAACCAGTGTTCAGTTAATTATATTTTG
>JAQBSW010007710.1:0-38996 GCA_029291075.1 Eudiplozoon nipponicum | reverse complement strand
ACCAACCCCGTTGAATGTAATCAGCCTACGAACAACATTACAAAACTACCGCCAGCCGCAACGCACTGACGCGTTTCGACCTTCCATGATCATCATCAGAGTACGACGGCAAACTGACTATCGAGGATCAAGCCGCATTGAATATATATGGAAATAAAATTTAGATATAAATACAATGTCTGTACAAGGTACCAATAGTATGGTCATTCTGTCAGTATTAGATCCCAACATTGTGGTACCGAAAAGGCACATGGTACCAACCCAATGGATTTCAATGTATGCTAAAGTTGAACAAAATTGAGAATTACAACTCTTTATGGACATATCTTACCTCAGAAAATCCATACACTCTGGCTTCGATCGATATCAGTTATCACATTTTGCGTTAATCACGACATCATTCAGTAAAATATATAAGAGCTAGATACTGTTTTTGGCGGAGAACTAATATACATGCAATTGTGTATTAGATATTGTGCAACAAGTAACGAATTAGTTCAGTTGTGACCAGAAGGATTAACCAAAGGCAGCATGAACAGAAAGTATCATCTCATGCACATTCGTTTCGTGATTAATAATGAAGCTCATAAATAAATAAAAATATTTCACGATTTATATTACTAATATACAATATTACAGAAATAAAATTATAAATACGATCAAATATTGTTAAATTAATATATTTTGCTTACATAAAATTACAATTACTTCTAAAAATGATCAGTTTGGTTATGAAGACTTGCCAGTTTCGTCCCACTTTAAAAAAGTATGTAAATTATAATATGATCAAAGCATCATTTGAAAAGTTGGAATGTTGAAAAAACCCCTACGAAGACTTGACCACAACAATGCCGTTAATAACGGAAAATTAATTATCAAACTAATCAAATTGTAAAATCAGAATAAAACTATTCCAACTAAATAGTGAAAATATGATTATCATGTTCAAGCCTTTAAAAGAATTTATAAAGCATTGAAATCCACTGTAATTTTAATGCGAATAGTTTGCACATTCATTCACAGAGCATATGAATGCAGGTTTACATGCAAATGTAATCACAAGTTAATTGTAAAGAAATGTAGCTTTTTAGTTTAAAAGTGTTAGGTGGGCGTTAAGATCGCAATTTAAAATTTAAATTGAATTAAATTTTGACAATATCGATACACTTTCTATCCAGTAGGACTAATGAAGAAAATGTCTGGGTAGGATAAAGAATGAAAATTTTAGATGCACAGAAGAAGAATGAATATACGTCTTTGAAACAGTAAAAATTGGAAGAATAAAAATAGCAAAATTTGTAGGAGGTTGTAAACAAATGAATAAATAAGGACTTGAAAATAATCACAAAACTTGAGAAAAAACATCTCCTTACTTGGAGACAAGCAGTAAAAAAAAAAATTTTTTTTTTTTTTTTTTTTTTTTTTTTTTTTTTTTTTTTTTTTTTTTTTTTTTTTTTTTTTTTTTTTTTTTTTTTTTTTTTTTTTTTTTTTTTTTTTTTAAAAAAGGTATATATTAAAATAGATTGGTGTTTATCTCAAGCTTACCACCTTGAGTTTAGTCATTGTTATTACCGCCCGCGCAATCAGTGATTGTTTACTGAAGTACCCACTATGTTTAATTAGGAAGGCGTGAAATAGTTATATTTTATTTAGGGTGATAGTTGACAATTGCTGAGCACGATTATTGTATATTTTTAGCAAAAATATTCACCTTAGCGAAAATAATTCTTATGTTAACGAATATCAACTACGCGTATATTTCTTCACTTCAGATAGTTTTCCCAGTCAGTACACATGAATTTGTCATTCGTTTCAACTAAATGGCTTTTTATGCAACAATTTATCCTGTCAGATCGATATCAGCTTCTTCAATATAGAGGTATTATCAGTAGTAATCAATTCCTGTATAATTTAAACACTTACATAGGTCGTCTTTTCTTTGAAAGAAGAGGCAAACATAATATTTAAAGTTAGTCTTCTCATGGGTTCGTTCATTTGTAGTGTTATGTGAGAAATTTTTGTGTAGCGTAATCTTATATTCGACATGACGAATTTTTTAAAAGCCGTATATCTTAATTCTGCCTCTATGCAACTGCATCCCTAAGTCATGCAGTAAACTTTCCTGACAAGGTGTTGCAAATTCTGTGAATGCAGACGCAATATGGATAGTAGTTATGTATTTTGGGACATTACACAATATCCCACTGTTGTTTTGCGTCGATTTTAGGAGACGATAAATGATATTGATAACGGCCAGAGTGTATCGACTTGCTAGAGTAATAAGCGTCCATATGTAGTTGAAATATTCAATTTGGTGAAATTTAGCTTATGAATTGCATTTTCAACACCATGCATTGCTTTGTTTATACTAACGATTGTATTTAAATAAAGTTTCATATATTCAGTCATATTTGTCACGCATAATGTTTTATTATTCTATCAACTAATGTGCAGCAAGGCCGAAATGATATTTTGGTATATGCGGTCGCGAACGCCGTAGAAATGTTTAGAGATTTAATCTGGATCACATCACAAGTTATCATAATGAAAATTAATGTAGAATAAAAAACATTTGATCGAATATTAAATGAAGTACCACCGTAAAGGAATTACTATTAGAAAACTCAGGCCCAGGCTCACGTGAGTGTGTGGTTCTTTCGCAAACCTTTCCTGAGGAGAATATATTTTATTCTTCAGATTTATCTGGTTTAACTATTTCAATGTAATTTAAATTTTGAGTCACAAATCACTCAATATTATATTAATAAAGAAATTAATAAATCTTTACTCACATTTTTGTTTTGAATATTTGAAATGATTACAATATTTATATAATTAAACGATCGTTTGTTGCGCGAGTGACGATAAAAATTATTTTATTCATGTTTGTGATCATATAAACATTAGTCAGTTAAAACTAAACATTGTATAATGCAAAAATGCAATTTATCCTGTAGACCGGTTTCGTACTTGATGGGATTTCTTCAAGTACCGTATAAAATAGTTCCGAATAAGGACAAAACCAGTCTACTGGGTGAATTACCTTCTCTGCGTTATACAACGCTACGTTTGTACTGACAAATGTCTGTATGTAATGGGACTGATGTTTATATCAAAATCGCAACCTTGATTTAAATAAACGAACATTGGTTGCGCAACCTTGATTTAAATAATTCTTATCGCCGCTCATGCAAATAATGGTCGTTTAAACGTGGATAATGATCTGCACGATGCACGATTTTTATATCGAATGAAAACATGATCAATGTAAGGATCTGTGTTAATAACGAATTAAAGGCTTTGCTATTCTTTGCCTAGTACACCTAAATGGAAGAAGTTTGCTTTGATTTTAAACTTACTCTCGCAATTTTTTTTGCTTGAAGCATGCTATTTACATTCTATCAGACGTTCACTGCACTTAGTCACATTCGCGTCTTTTTTGCACGAGTGATGACAAAAATCGAAATTCAGATCATATAAAATTTACGAGAATTTTTTACGCAACAGATTGCTGCAATATTTCGTGCTCCTTGAGTAAAATAGGAGTAGCTGAATCCACGTAAATATAGATTTGGTTCAAAATATTAAAGGTTACACCTTCGTATTCTACACCAGTGCTTGATTGTATTTTTCGCCTTTAACAAAGTAGATTCACACTAATTTTCCTATAACGCATTTATTTGACTTGAAATCCCGCTTATTTAATGTCGTTGGACGAAATCTTGACACTAATTGTTGTTATGAAATCACGAGGAAGACGGCATTTATCGCCCACCCAACTCACGATGCAATTTGTCCATATCATTGTGGCAATCCATTAAAAATTGTCGTTATCATCATGTCACCATGAAAGGCTCCACGCGGGCTAAAATAATGATTCTTCAATGCAGTAAAGGCATTTGAAAAATTCTTGGTGAAATGTAAACTGCAAAAGAGCAAGAGATCTATAATTCGTAATGGGATTCAGAATTTTATTCTGATCTATCGTTATTGAACCTCCTTGTAATACAAACTACCTAAAGAAGCGTCATCATTATGGCCCGATGAGTTTTAAATATCATTTAAATCAAGTTTGCGAGCGTTGAGTAAACACCAATCCCATTGTATTTAACCAGTTGTCGAACAACATAACAAAACTACCGCCAGCCGCAACGCACTAGTGGTAAGTTATAGTCGCTATCGATGGAAAGAATAGTCATATGCCTAATAATTTGGGATAGGGTATTTCTCGTAGATGACGGTAGTGGCATTTTGGTGTAATATATATTAACACTATTAACAGAAAGCACCAATAGCCTGCTCCATCTATAATTTTCCCACTTTTGTTGCATCAATCTGGTTTCATTTGAGATAACATTCGCATTTACGTGAATCCTATTGACCGAATACACTGCTGAATGGTTTTTGGTAATGTAAGCACCTTTTCCATGTGATTTGAAATATATCACATTCAATGCAGCATCGGACCTTTTTATGCCCATTTTCATTACAGCAAAATAACTAAGAATAGAAATATCCAGTTAATTTTTCTACATTTGAACTCGATATAAATATAACAAAATAGGTTTCATGACCGCTTGAACCTCAATTTATTATGCCTTTACTAAAAAAGCGAATTGCTCCGGTACACATTTTACGCGAATTAACCACACAAAATAATGGAAACAAGCAGTGGAGCGTGAAAGAAGGGCATTAGCAGTGACGAAAATTAGCCTTAGAATGGAAACCAGATTCCAGTTTTCATCAACTTTGCTTCAAGTTTACACTTTAAAAATACCATACCGCTTTAGTTATACAACCATTTTGTCAGTTAGCAATGTCCTTTGAGGGAGAACGACGACGAGGACGAGGATTTACAAATTCGAGTATAAGTTACGAACTTTATAACGCAGAGATGGCAACAGGCAAACAAGCTGTTGCAGTTGG
Organism: Eudiplozoon nipponicum; assembly: GCA_029291075.1. Taxonomy (NCBI): domain Eukaryota; kingdom Metazoa; phylum Platyhelminthes; class Monogenea; order Mazocraeidea; family Diplozoidae; genus Eudiplozoon; species Eudiplozoon nipponicum. The sequence goes on along the minus strand of JAQBSW010007710.1, from coordinate 34,070 downwards.
ATATACCGCTGATTGTCATGAATTATAACTACTAAACGGTAAATTGCTCATATTTAATTATTTTCATAAAACCAGTTACCTATTTTAAGCATAATTATGGTATCGATTTCAAAATTTTAAGTAATAGTATTAACAATAGAGCGTTTTGATTGGAGTATACTAGTCCTATACGAATTCAGTTTTTATTAACCAACATAAATTACTCATATAAAGTAATTCGTTCGAATATTAACACCAACCCGACTGTTTGATAATTATAGTCTACTTGCAACTCCACTTTAGCGTGCCTTCTATTATGGCTCCATCAAATTCGTTGGTTCAGTCACGTTTTGCGTATACCCTCAATTCTGTTGCCCAGTAGACTTTTGTTCTCTCATCCAGTACTAGATAAGCGTAAGAAACAAGGTGGGCAGATTTTGACATGGCAGAACACATTTGAAGTCAATTACATACAAATTGGGTAGTATAGGATCCACCTGTCTGCCAAGATGAGGTCCACGTGCGAAGGGCTTCTTGGTTAAAATCCTTTCGTGATGTAGCATAGATTTGAGATCATTGGCGATCTTGTTGCAGATGTATAGTCGAATCATCGTCGTAACTTAGTTAGATGCAAGGTTTGGTTTTATTTATGACGTGATACAGTGAAACCCGCCAGGAAGCTGTATTGCTGATGTTGTCTTGCCCTATAGCTGACTTAACCATAATGGTGTTGTGTAGAGGCTTAGTTTGGCTCACTTGATAAATATACTCATGGTAATTAGGTACCCGCGCAATCAATTATTGTTAAATTAGATACTCTATTGTACATTTTTTCTCTCTCTCCCGTAAATCTCGCTAATAATTTGTGTGCCTAAATTATTATTTTTGTCGTAATTTATAATTTTTTGTTTTGCTTCTTATGGTTATATGACGGTGAAGCATTAGTTACATTTTTTGTATAACTTTGCATGATGATGCTGATTATTATGATTCTATTATGAACAATTGATTATCGGATGAATTTGCTAAGACAGACTTTGAAGACAAGCCGACTAAAATTTTATTGAGATAAATGATAATTCATAAAGAATGACATGTTTCTACAAAATCCGTCCACAAAATGGGAACAGTACGAATTGTCAGATGAAACTTTACTTTACGTAGATGTTAGTGCAGTAAATTTTGTAACCGATGTGTATGATTAAAAAAAGATTAAGGAACTTATGGTTGACGCAGTAGCATATATCCTTAAAGGCAAGTGAACCAGCTGGGTCATTCAAATCGGAATGTACACATGAGCGCCCAACGTACACCCTGTTAGGCATATATCTAAGCAATTATTTCTATGTTCACATTTGTGCTCATTTTCTACTGGAGCTTTGCTGAAACCGTTTTATGCTTTAAACAATTGTGCTATGGTTAGACATCAGTTCAGACAGCAATTTTAGTTTTTATGAGCTAAAAATTTCCATGTTTATATATGTAAACAAAAACGCACGCGCACAGCTGGTGAAGGAAAGTTATACTTTTCTTAAAATACCATTTCTTCCGAACAGAAAGTCTTATATAAAGTCGTAATTGTGGTCGGTTTTTAATGAAAATTATCTCTAGTTTTTTGCGATGGGAGTTCAATATTAATGGCTAATCTAATCTTCCAGATCTACCACAGATAACAAGAAATCGTTTTCAAAATACGTCATTAATAAGTCACGTAAAGGCACGTGACAAGTTCTCAAGCTATCCCACTACTTTTCTGGAGTTGTCTAAAAAGCAAAAGTTGAATCAAATAACTTCAAGTAGATTATTTGCAGGTGAATGAGAATACAAGACCTCAATTAACTAGATTATTAGACAGGTTATTTACACCATACAAAGAATAAACTTCGCTAATGTATGTGCATAAAATAAGTAATAATGTATAAAAGTTTACATAAAATGCGGAAACTATGTCAAAGGTTTCAGCTAGCGGTGATTAATCATATATGTCATCGGGAATTTTTTTGATAAAAAAAGGAAATGACTCTTTAAGCACTTTTTTAAACAAAATTAATAGGTTTAGTGAACAATAATACCTGGTCGGTTCATTTGTAAAGCATGCAAACATAACGCATATAACCTCGTGTTTTCATCACCAAAAATCTAAATTAAGCTTTACAAGAGTTGACAGTTACTCTGTGAGATAAATATTTTTTTTATAACGAAGCTACAAACTAAGTGCAGTGCCACCCAAGAACGCAGGTTAGAAATGAGCTGCATTAACTTTTTGATCAAATGCAAATCGTCTTTGAAAACTGATACAGTTTTGATACATTTGACAATGCAATGCTGAGTAGGACGCAAGCTTTGTACATGAAAAGATTCTGGAAACAATTGGGCCCATACAGCGCCAAGTTCTTATCAGTAACAATTTTTTAGCGCAGGCTTGGATTGCGTCAACCGGACTTTAGTGCTAAAACTTATTGGTGTTGGCAAACATTGCATTTAGGGAAGTCAGAGTATTACCTCGAAGGCAATTACTTAAACAGGTTTTCATAAGAAGTGAGTACAGAATTTTTGTATGTCAATACTTAACTGCATGCTGGTGTTAATTATGGAAACAGTCCTCAAAAGTTTCCTTTTAGCACAACTAGTGTCTGATTGCAGACAGCGAATGGCCTATTATGATTTAAAATTTGATAGAGAACATTCTAAATATTGTTTAAAAGAAATTTTTGCACAATTTCTGGCCAGTACATGATGAGCTCCCAATTAGGACGAAACCGATCTACTGGATGAATTGCCTTTTCTACACTATACAATTCTTAGTTTATACTGACATAGTAATTAATGGGTCAGGTGTTTATATCAAGACCGCAACCTTGATTATAATAATTTCAACAAGTGTTTGCTTTCGTAGCACCTGTGGAATTTTTTACCTTTTCTTATCAATTAACAATTTTAAAAATAAACTAAAATGCTTGTTTCCATTTCATGAAGAGTTACCATGAAGGCTTCTGTATAAACCAATGCCAAACAACTTTGCTCTGTTTAAAACTTACTTGCTTATATTAGCTGTACCATCATCCATTCTGACTGCATTCTCATAATTAACTTCGTCATTTAAAATTTTATTGTTGGGAAAAAATCGAAGACTCACGGTACAAATCGACTAGTGACTAGTGCAACTGTTATTTAATCATACTAAAATCAGATATGAACCGAAGTCTCTCAAGTTTAGCTGAAACTCAGTGAAGTATTTAGCTTTAAAGTTCATTTCTTGTCGGTAAGTCAAATTCCTAAATGTGTATTATCCTTTGAGAAGGAGGCTTCATATTTTTAAGTTAAGGGGATCGACCATTTCGTTAAAGAAAAGCTTTTAGTTTGCTAGAGCTATTTCTTGTTAGGGTTAATAGCTAATACAAATCTAATCCAAGTGGAGGAAGAATTTGGGAGAATCAATAAGACAGCTCTAACTGTTAGTTTTGAGGACCACTAGTTCGTTCATACTATCTCTTCCTTTCTCTCTTTATTTAGTCTTGACCTAAGCGTCGCTCTGGTATTCACTCTCTTTCTATCTATGTAAAGTCATATTTGAACTAATTTGTTACTAGGTGGGCAATACCTCATACGCAATTGCATATGTAACAGTTCCCCGCTTAAAAACAGTATTTGACATTCCAGTTTGTCGCTTTATTATCAGATTTGTATTTTAACTTTAATTACCGTGACATCGTAACAGTACACTTATAGCAAACATGTTCGATATTTTCTCTCTAACCTACACCATTCTGCAAAAGACATGATATTATGTATACCAGGAATTCGAGATAGCTGCAATTATATTGAGGCAAAGTATGGTCTGCCAATCGCAGTATATATGTATATATACATATACATATATATAGACATAGATTGATAGATTTAATTGATGAGTGAGGGTTTTCCTGTGCTCTATGCATATGCATATATTGAGTTTAGTTAATGAGACAAATTCTTTGTTCAAAACCATTGGGGAGTCGAAAAAATAATTATAATATCAATAGAACTGTTTCGGAACAAGATTACCACATTTGCTTAAATCTGCTATTGTGAGTATTGTGCTGTGTATAGTGGCCTGATGATGAAATGTCGCCAGTCAACGAAGATTAGATCGTACCTCATTTTCAGTGTTTAGTATGAACGATGTTGAAGCCTTCGGAAGAAAGGGACGAATCCGCACCCAACCAAATCGAAGATCCAATCAAAATATATCTGTCAGTCTAATTATATCCATTTAGGTAAATCGTTCATCGGTTTAATATTAAATAAGAGAACAAGTAATCATAATGCAAATCATGTGGTCACATCTTTACGATGAATGCAGTTTTACCTTGTATATCATATTCACATTTTAAACAGGCTATTCATCATCAATAGCACCGAGCGCAATACAACAGCCTTTAATAATTGACGCTTCACTGCCATGCAGCCATAGGAATAATAAAAATATAAAAAATAATTTAAAAAATTAACTGACTAGTGGATTATGATATAAGTAAGGACGGTATAAACGATGTAGGTGAACCGTTATCAATACCAACTTCCATTAGGCCAAACCTCCAACCACGATCTTAGGCTTTAAATAGATACAAAAATCAAAATCCGGTTTGCTGGATCGTTCTGTTACGGAATTTATCTGAAATTGGTTGCGGTATTTGTAGAATAAGATCCTCGAACAGGTACATCTAGGTCATTAATCTTTCGTGTTGACATGTAGGAAGACACGCTTCGATGCATAGCATTCGAATATCAGCATTAGTAAGCGATAATATGAGTAAAAACTAACTATAAACTTACGAGCAAATAATTTCAAACTGTTGATCATAATTATACATGCTTTATTTCAATTCGCTAACGGAAGTTTAGCGGTTGCTATACTATAGCATGAGGACCCTTAAAAACAAAATGTGATTATATATTGGAAAGATAATTTCATCCTCAATTCTTAAAAGAATCTTTTTAGTGGCGAACTATCGAAGTTAATTTAAAGGAAATACAGCGCACGACAGGATATTTCACAATTACCTGAAATTTATTGTCCAAATAGGCTGCTGTATTTTAGCTAATGTTTTTTAGCAATATTTCGGCTTTCAATTTCGAGAATCTTTCTCAGATCTGTTAATCGGAAGAATGTTAGACAAATAATAAAAACAAGTACACATTCCGTTTAAATGATTTAATTTATACATTTTTGTAAGTATTATGATTATTACTGACATTTCACTGGATAAACTTTCGTCATTTAATCGTGTGTGTATGTGTGTCTACAACTGAGAGGCATTCGGTTTAATTTAAGTGCGTACAGGTTTTTATCTAATTGAAACTACAGTGTACTCATTTAGTAGCATTCGACGAACAAAATGTTTTAATTTGTCCTGAAATGCAATATCACTAAATAAATTCGCACTGTCATAACAATGATACAATCCGAAAACGGCTACAGAAAGACATCGAAGAATGATTTTGCTCATAAAATTATCATTATAAATTGCAAGATGATTTAAACGATTACAACCCATTCTCGAAAGAAACCGTTTTAGTTCATGTTTTAAATGCTGAAAATAAAATTTTCCATCTTTATAAAACTGAAGAATATCTTACCAATATAGGTAGAAATTTTATGAATGCGAATTCTAAATGTAGTGTAAGTAATAAAAAACATTACTATTTGTATAAGTTCAATTATTAAATAAACACTACTCCATGAAATGTAATGGAAAGGATTCGCTTACATTCAAAATTTCGTCTAAAGCACTTGTAGGCCTCTCCCATTCCGCAGTTTGCAATAATTTAGAAACAAATAATCTTGAATAGTAAAATAACCATGATTGGATTTTCTGGAAAATTTTCATATCAACTCATAAAATTCCACCACCGCATTGGTTATATATTTTCTAAGCTATCTGTTTAATAAAACTGGTTACCATTATGCCTACATATATTTGAATTGAGGTTACAGATGGGTAACATTGATCAGGAGAGGTTTCTGGCAAAATATAAGGTTCGGAAAACACGCTTCAATATTTATAAGTACCAAAAATTTAATTATAGTAAAAAGAAATCACAAAATTTTTTGCTATATTCAACGCGAAATAGTATCTCCGTGTCTATCTATAGCATTATTCAGATTGTGTTGAAGAAAGTAAAAAAAATAATTTATATACAAAATCTACATATATGCTGAATCAACCTGTAAACGAATATGAAAAATTAGAATTTAAACATTAGCAAAATAATTAATGCGAAGCGTAATCCACAATGCTCTACAGGGGAGAAGCAACTCAATTTAGTAGTCAGCAGGTCCTGATGAACTTATTCAAGTCAATTTTCGGATTCTTACATCCGCCGCGACTCGTTTTAAGAACTTTATTTGTTCTATACTGTTGTAACGGGGACAATACTAGTGGCATGTAATTTGGTAGTTTTCTATGTCATTTCCTTTATAAAATATTTTAAAAATGGCCAATAAAAAGCAGAACAAATGTGAAGAAAACAATTATCGTACTCTAGTCTTTAAAAAAACTATAATTAATTTCAATCGGTGTATTTCTCTGATTTAATAGGGCATCAACTTTTGCGTCCACAAAACGTTTGTTCTAAGAAGAAATTTAGCTAGACTTCGTTCGTAAAATGAGAAAGTGTGTTTAGATTAATAATGCAAACTAAGCGTACGTTAGCAAGCATTCAACATGAACAAAACTAGGACTAGTTGGCAATTAAATGCAAAAGATTAAACACGTGTTTACGCAGACCTGAGGATGAGAATGCAAATGGTTTTGAATTCATCAAGAGAAATGCAAAAAATAAGCCTACGGATAAAACATATTTTGTATTTCTCTAGCCAATTAATATAGAATTAATAAAAGTAAATATATGAAGAACATGCTCTCAGAGCTTTCTGGTTTTTTTGCTTTTGACGCCTTATTTCGCGCGCAGTGGCCAGATAATTATCACGTTTCGCTACCTTGAATGGGAATGCACCTGATTGAGAGCTACGATGGTTTTCGCGACTAATAACGCTTTTCTCGTCTGCTCGGGAAGCCTGCTTTCATTCGCTGAAAAGCAATAAAAGCTCTCAAGCAGATGCATTCAAATTGAAAGCCACGAAGTGTATCAAAGACCTGATTATCGCAGTCTATATATACATTTAGTCGAAATCAATTTAACAACAAAACTTTGCTAAAATATGAAACAGCGCCCTAAAAACTTAGCATATACTAAGGAAAAAGTTACGCATTCCCGAGAATGATCACAATTGTTTGTGCATTAAGAAGAAGCTATACAGGTCATTTACATATTAGGAATTGTTTACCTAATAAAAAGTATAGTCATTTAGAATCCAGTTATATTTCAGACTCATAAGCTGGAATTGGCATTACGCTCCAATCACCTATAAATTTGGTCAAGTAATGTGTGACAGGTGGACGCTCAAGAAAAATCATAGCTAATACAAATTTTTAATAAGTTAGACTTACACACCAAATATTAGGCTTTTAGTAGATCAAAATATAGCAGTCTGGCTTTGAGTGCCCGATAGGCTAACCTCGCCTGATCAAATTTACTGTTGGTTTATGGCTTCGGGGCCAACTTATTCTCATGTCATCAATGATCAACAAAAGCATGTATCTATGAAAGCATACTCTTTGTTAATTTTGACTGTAGAATTTACTAGTTTTATATAATACAACGTGTTACTAGGCCGCCATACATAATAAATGATTAAATAATAGTTATATCTCTACAGTCAATAATGTGTAAAAATCTATAAATTAGTCTAACAGAAAGTCACACTACGTATTTGGAAAAGCGAACAATACTAGATTCTACAGCGTAAAACTGTACCATTCAAATGTAAAAAATAAATGCAGTTTCGAAAAATTGACAGAACAATGAGAACAGAAGATTGGGTTTGATTTAAAAATAATTTTTCCAATAATAATAATATACGCAAAAAATTGGAATTACAAATTTTCTTCAGCATCCGAAATACTATAGCGTAGATAAAAGCGATCAACTTACTAAAACACTTGTAAAATACTGAATACGGCAATAATGATCATAAGCAAAAAAGACTTTAAAAGCAATAGAATGTTTCGAATATTGCACAGTGTTAGGACTGTAAATTTACATTGATATATCTACAAAATAATTCAGAGATTAAGTTTTGTTACTTGAGTTACACCAACATTTACACATTCCACACCAACATTATAATAGCAAGCATAATACTTATCTAAACCAAGGTTGCGTGCTTGATATATACGCCAATCCCATTATACATACATTTGTCAGTACAAAGTAAGCCTTGGGACCACTTCAAATTCTGGATAGAACTTGAAGAGTTCCCAATAAGGACGAAACCGGTCTACTGGATAAATTTCCTTGTTTTAAATAATAAAATGCATAATTTATACTGGCAAATGTATATCTAATAGGGTTGATGTCTATATAAAGCTTGCAGCATTCATTTTAATTTTCATCATCGCCCGCACAATCTTGGTTTGTTCATGTCTCATACTTCCTCCAAATATTTATGGAATTGTCATTTATCACCGTGTTCAAACTTGACTTACATAAGCAATTCAAATTAAACAAATAGAGTTGACAACTAATAAACGATGGGCATAGTATAATTGCTCGTTCATCTAGAGATATATTTAAACTTACGAATTATTATTATTCCAAATGGAATAACCTAACCTCAAGTAAACGATACAACGTTGTCTCAGTATGGGCCCTGCAAATGTTACCGTGTTCATTTTATAATAATGCTAAGAGACTAAAGAACTATTTTTAAACGCTTTCGCTCAATAAATTTTACCCTGTTAACAAAATTAACTACTTTGTATACATATAAACTGAGGTCTAAACTTTAGGACTTTATGACATTAACAAAAACGTAATGGAACACATTATTTAAATCAAGGTTACGATCTTGATTTGAACAACTGTCTCATTAAATACATACATTTGATAGTATAAACTAAGCATCGTATAGTATAAAGAAGGCAATTCATTCAGTAGACCGGCTTCGTCTTTATTGGGAACTCTTCAAGTACTGTCCAAAATTTTAACAGAAATTTTGACGAAACCGGTCTACTGGATGTGTTGCCCTCTCTACTCTATACGGTGCTTCGTTTATACTGACAAATGTATGTACATAATTAGACAGGTGTTTATATCAAGATCGCAACTGTAGATTAAATAATTGTTATCACAACCAATGTTCACTTAACTAATAGAACATTAAAACATTAATAACAGTTTCTCAAACTTAGCAATGGTAGGATTCGTACCGCCAATGAAGGTCTGCAGAACAATAAGACAAAATATCGGAAAAATATAAAGGAATGATAGTTGAATTACTGAGAACGCACACAAATAACAAGTGAACGGTTACATTAAATGAATGAGCAAATTTTGAGTTTAGTGTCCAAAATGGTATTTTATTGGCTACTGAAGTTTTTTCGTCGCTTCAGCAGAGTAAAGTCAGAGTTAATTTGTCTAGATGAGTTTAACACCCAATAGCGTAGAGATAAAGATTTATCTTCAACGTTTGCAACTTTCTAGTTTGCGCGGAAATCAACTTTAGCACAACTAACAATTCCTTAGTTTTAGGTCTAAAAATTCAAAATATTTGCTAAATAGACCAGAGCGCCATTACAAAACGCTTTCTTGAGTATGCATCCATGGTAAACCAATGTAAGTATCTTCCTTGTATGACAACTTCTTCACAAATAATTACACGAAAATTGTTAAACTAAAATAAAATTAAGCAGTGGAAAATAGTGAACGCTAAAACATGAGATTCAATGTACTTTTAAAATTGCATCTGTCTATGGATAATCACTGTGTGAAGGCCGTCAAGATGTTGGATTATTTAAAAATAATCTTGACTAGAATAACTTTATATATTGATGTAAAGCAATGAATGACTGAAAATATATTCAATGTAGAAATTTGATTTCAGGTTAATAATTAACAATTAAAGTAAGAGATCAAATTATTTCATCGGATTAAACCATTGCAACACAGCGTCTTCATTACAAATTGCTATAAAACAGACAACATACAACATATTTGAAAGATGGTTAACGTTTCTGTTTGGACTACACATAAATTTAAGGAAACTACAATGCCCACAAATACCAGGCGACTCTCATATATCAAATTGGAAGGAATGATAACGTAGCAAACACAGGATTTAAAGTTTTGATTACCCGGAGGTAAGAGTGTATTATTAAACATATAGGGAAATAAAATGTCTTCGGGGGAAATCCAGGCGCTCAAGGCAATTTGTATGTACATAGAAAATAAATATTTGTCAGGAGTTAGGTAGAAGCACCACGCCCACGGATTCGAGCATATCGTAATTTAGACGACGGAATTAAAAGTAAATTCGCGAAAATAGTAGAATATAACATATATATATATATATATATATATATATATATATATATGTATATAACAAGCAAAAAATGATGAGAAACAAGTGTTTTACTTAGACCACCAAGGGGATATAAGCTATTAATTTTACAGATGCAATAATTGACATTTCAATATATATATATATATATATATATATATATATATATATATATATATATAAATGCACGTTATTTTTCGTATTAAATATATTTTTTAAATGAATACTGAATAATCGAAAACACGTTTATTGCGGATAAATTTGGTGATGGATTTCGTGAACGTTTGTTAATACAAATGCATTTCTTCGTTAAGAAGTGAGGTTTTCCATTTTGTTAAGTGAGTGAGAAAAGTCGGATTTTTAATTATATTTGTTTTTATTTGCAGCAGTCATTCAACGCCGTAAAATCAGGAAATGTAAAAAAGCCAAACCTTGATTAAACATTTTCTGCTGTAGTTAATTTTTGTACAAAACATGTAGCCACTAAGTTCTTCCTTAATAATGCAAACCTCGAAACATACTCAACAACAGAAAATAAAGCTATTTGCTAAAGAAACCAGAATGGAATTCAGCAGCTGATAAATTTTTTAAGCAGTTAAACAACTGTTTAACCATTAAAGAATATTCAGTACTAAAAGCATTCAGTGCTGCATCCACAATGCAAACCTAAATTTTTAGCACAATAGTATAAGTACTCAAAAATTATAATTGATGGGAATAAAAATAAATTATGCGTCCATTTTTCACCATGAAGATGGAAAATGATTAAAAACTCAAATAAAGCAGCATGACAGATAAGAACCAATATGTCATTGAAAGAAAGAGAGTGATCAATTACGATTAATTATTTAATTTTACAAAGCATAAGTTAAATAGAGATATATATTTCCCAGTGTTTACCAGAAAAGCTGGGCCTCTCTCGGAAAATTAGGGGAAATACTATAACGCAAAAATGTTTGCAGTTAATATAAATAATGTTTACCTTACGAGGCCTGCCTCGAAAAAATAAAATTTCCGACCAAAAACATATAACCATTGTTCTTGACTAATGGAAATATTTGTTCGCAACATTACAGTAAACGTCGCGACCATATATTTAGTTTGCAAATTGAACAATGCATGCATGTATTTTAAGTGAAGCGCATTATTTTACAATCTTAATAACAAAATATAATCAAACATACCCGGTATGTCAATCAAAATAAACAGTTTAATCGCATAGATCTAAAAACTGCAAAATCTGTATAAAACGATTGATAGAAATTGAGTTTGACAAATTGACATAAACAACAAATCAATATTTGAATTCATCAATTGTGCAACGTGATGAACGCAGCCTCAGTTAAACGCACTAACCCATTTCATCTTTTCTTCGTCACAATTAGAAATTACCAAAACGGGTCTGACGGGAATAAATTTGATTTATATATATGAGTATATATATATATATATATATATATATATATATATATATAACCTAGTACTTACTTTAACTATTACATTCAACACCTTCGCAACAAATCAATCGCATTTTCTATCCACGCGTCAATAATTCAAACTTAGAATTTTACCAATTTAATTTATTAATAGGACATGCACGAATCCGCTTTCTCTAAATATCATACAAATAATTATTGATTAAGACTTATTGCTTGTTTTGCCGTAACCTTAATTCTAATCAATATGGCCTCCCTGATTAGCTACATAGAACTCCATATATATATATATATATATATATATATATATATATATATATATATATATAATCTATTCGTAACAAAATTTCAACGTTAGAACTACTGTTTATGAAATAGATTCGATAGCATTAATTATTAATGGAGCTATTTCATCAAATAGACTTTCCATGTAAAATATGCTTCTTACAACTGTATGTGTATAAGGAAAAAATAACTAAAAACTGAAAAATAAAGGAATATTTAGCTATATTTTTCAACCCTTGGGCTGTTAACCAATACATGTATTTAGATATGCAAGTATGTATTAGGTTTTGCGAACCTAGTAACAAATTAGTTCAGTTGTGACCAGTTGTACCGTCCTATTATTCCACATTCTTCTACCGAATATATAGTGGTTAAAGGGCGTAATACCGGCTCCTACTGATGAGTCGCCAGTAAGCACGAAACGAATGCGCTTGAGATTATACTTTCCGTTCATGCTGCCTTTGGTTTATCCTTCTGGTCACAACTGAACTAATTTGTTACTAGGTTCGCAAAACCTAATACATACTTGCATATATATTAGTTCTTCGCAACAAACAGTATTTAAATGTATTTAGATAATTCCTATATTGCCAAGTAAAAATCGTTAAATTAAGTACAAAAATAACCATTTACTTTTAAAGCATTTTATAATTAACCGAAGTACAAGTCATATACTCACGAGACTTTAGTACTAAAATACTGGGCCAAAATGTTAAAAATTTGATGATGTGCGTACTTAACCAAAATTGAATGTAGTTTATGTTTAGTCATGCTTGCTAGCTTTTAATAAATTCTACTATTTTGCGGCAGACGAGGTATTACAAGTTATTCCGAAATTCCTCTACATATTTCGATCGACGTTCCGATCATCGTTTTCATAATTAGAGCTCCCTCTTTCAATTTAAATATCAATAATTTTAAGTTCGTGTGTGATACCTCTCCGATCACAAAAATGGAACGAAACCATCCAGTGCAAAAAATTTAAGTTTTTCGCATGAAATAAATTATAACTAAACAGGAAAAAGCATTTTGATATTAAACTCAGCATAGTTTATCTTTTGTTAGTTGGTAATAGCCAAAAAGAAAAACATTTGAAAAGGCAAGTTTGTCAAATTAATAACAACATATCATTAAGCATGGATAACAAATGTGTCTAATAAAGAGATACTATGTTATATTCTTTTATAAGTATTGATTATCAAAGCTAGGTATGCAGTTTATGTTTACTTAATTTTTCCAAATTAAAGCAATATATTCATGTTCCACATTTTGGAATAATGTAAAAAATAATAAATTCTCGTATCAGTATCTCTTCGCGTGTAGATAAGTTACCATAAATATATACAATCGTCCAATATTGTGGCGCGAATAGATAAAAGAAGAAAGTTAGGAAACGTTTACTTCTTTCATATTTAAATTAAATCAGGCATTATACGACAGTATGACACAACAGCGAACAATTTTTAAACATAAAGAGGAGACCAGTGACAAAAACAGGAGATCTGGAAGTACGAAAAGTAAATATAAAATGAATAATTTAGCTTAAACATCTATACAGTTCATCATATCACTTTCGAACAAACGGTCGTCTTGCCCTTACAAAGATCAGGAGCAAATATAAATATAAATATAAATATATATATATATATATATATATATATATATGAATAGATAGATAAAGCGTAATAAAATTCATGATGGATGTGTGTTTAACAAGCGCGAATTAAGCCAGTTCTGTATTTTATAATTGCAGAGGAGAAGATAATCTCCGAAAAACCATTTCTGTGGGGCCATGTGTAACTTGATTTACGACGTTATTTCCGATTAGGCGAAAGTAGCAAATAATACTTACGCTCATTGCATACACCATAAAAGAAGCTCGAGAACCAGTTTTAATTGCGCTTGACATTTCCTCGTAGTCAAATTTTGCGCGACAATCTACTGTAGTTGATCGCCGAGAAGAACTGGTTCGAGTCTAAATTGAAAATCATTTAAAGCCAACAACAGATTCTGTACTTCTGCTCTGAGACCCGAATCGCGTAGGAAGCTCTTTTCCTCGAACATTTGCTGTGTGGCTGCACAATTGGCGAGAACACTGAACCAGTTCGGTAACAGGTGATCGCGAACAGCTAACAGCATAATCCGCTAAAGAATGCAAAATGAAGAAACAGAGAAATCAAATGTGCAAATAGTATTGCCTGAAGTTATTCAGTAACAGGTAGTCTAGTGGGTCAAAGCATTTAGTTGAAAAAAACAAACAAAAGTTTTAAGAAGAAAAACATTCGTTATTCGTGTATAGTGTAGTCGGAATCGCATAAGTTCGAACGACATATTCCACATGCACAAATCGACACAGTCTGTTACGGAGCCGTCTTCTGGAAAATTTGTCAACGATAAGCTCATCGTATCATGAAATTTGACACTTATTGCATCAATTTTTTTGGTGTAATGAGCTCGTCGTTGACAAATAACCCATAAGACTGCTCCGAAATATACAGATAGACAAAATAAATGCTTTGCTAAACAAGGGTCAGGTAATTATTCAATTCGCAGTCACGGAAAACGTTTCGTTTATACATATTGTATAGGCTGCAACTGAAAGCCAATGTGAAACTTAAAGAAGGTATGGTTAAATGGACAATGCATGAATTGCTAATGACTTGGAATATCGTTTTTCATCTACTTATGCATACACTTCTTTGCGTATATTAAAATCAAGTTTCTCAGGAAACTCTATCACTCCCGATCTCCGAATGTGTGTATCACCAGCGTTGAACGATAATTTCAAACAACCATCAATGTTATAAATAAAGAATGCAGTCTTATCTCGTAAACATTACAAAACTGCAGGCCCCGATAATTTGCTTTCAAACGTATTTAAGGATGGAATCAGCATAATTTATGGGTCGTTGACTAACATTTTTCATATTATATGGAATGAGGAGAATGTGTCGGTTGATTGGAATGAGACGGTCATCATTTCTACTTTTAAAAATTGCAATCAACATTCGTGATCTGACCATCGTGGAACAAATTTGGTTCAAGTTGTATCTAGGTTATTTGCTCCGATTATCTTACGCCATCTGAGCACTTCGCGTAAACCACATAAAAGAGAAGTAGAAATAGGATTCCGGTCAGGACGAGGTTGTACAGATAATAATTCGCATTAAGGCGCGCGCTTAAGCAGCGACATGATATCTACGTCCAACAATAGTCGTCTTTCAAGACGTCAAAAGTGCATCTGGATCGGTAGACAGCAATGTTCTATTCCAGATTCTTTCTAAAATTGGTATG
Source organism: Eudiplozoon nipponicum (assembly GCA_029291075.1). Lineage (NCBI taxonomy): Eukaryota > Metazoa > Platyhelminthes > Monogenea > Mazocraeidea > Diplozoidae > Eudiplozoon > Eudiplozoon nipponicum. The sequence goes on along the minus strand of JAQBSW010007710.1, from coordinate 18,632 downwards.
CACTAAATTTGTTAATATTATGTGTTCTCTCTGCACAAGCACCTCTGACAGCGTTCGGGCCTACAATGAACTATCGCCCACCATAACAGCTAGCAGTGGAGTGCATCAAGGATGGCCACTTCCTTCATCTTTGTTTGATATCGGCAGCCAATCAATCACGGCCAAATCTTTAAATGGCTGCCAACCGCCCGGCATGGAGAGGTATAATCCGGGATATCAATGGAGCCGGCTTATCCTCCAAAAGGAGTCAGCCGCAGTAAAGTAAAGTAAGTAAGTAATTTAGTAACAGATATTGTTATGAACTATACTCTTCCATATATTCAGGATGCAGGCTTGAACGTGCTCCCCTGTGGTAGATAAGTTGATCTGAAGTATGCGGACCATATAGTATCATAATTATCGTCAACCTAGATTATTAAAATTGAAAAGCGCCTTGTTGACATGTCGCAATTTTTACATGACATGACGTGTTTAGTTGCAGACGTACGTGACACACCAATCTTATTCTGCAACAACCAGGTTGATATGTACTACGACAAGCCTGAATTCAATCTTCTATTACATCTGCCTAAATATAATTGCCTAAAGGTACAATTACAACTGTAGCTAACTTTAGATAAGACAGAAATCTGAACTCATGCTCACCGGAGCACTTACACACTTGGTATGCAAAATAGGGTTGGTGATGCACGTTCATCTATAACTAAACCTATTTTATTTTGTGAAAATTCGACATTGCCACAAGTGTTTTAATTTTAATTAATGGGTGTACATACAACACCAATGTTATTTTGCTCTGATAAGCATGAATTCAATCTTCTATTGCATCTGCCTAAACATGATTGTCCACAGGAACAATTACAATTATTGATAACGTTAGATGCAGACTGTAGTAGAATCTTATCTTTCGCACTAGGTAGAGGAAGTTTGCTGATCGAAGCTATCATAGCTAGCAGCTGAAAAATATTTAAAATCCAAAGCAGAACGCAATCTACCTATTCCGCGCTTTATTCCACTGCAATTTACATTTAACGTTATCTATGACTGGAATTTTACCTTTGGACAATCAGATGTAGGTAGATACAGCGGTAGATTTAATTCATATTATCGAAGCACATACCAACCTGGTTGTGTTAGAATTAGATTGGTGTTGCACGTACATCTATAACCTAGATTATGCCCAGGCCACTTTTAATTGATTACTGGTCGTTGTTACATCTTTCGGTAAGAAATTAACACCCTCTAAATGTAATATATTTCTAGAGTATCCTACACCACTCACTTCAATTCTTTCGTTGTCAGGTGAAGATCAGAATGTAGTTGACTGATTTACGTATATTAGTAGCTGTATAAATAACAAAAGCCATATGAGTAACGAGGTAAAAATAATAATCGTGAAAGCTTGAGCAACTTAGATTAACCCGTCGTAAAGTCCATCCCCTCCTCAACGTGGTACAACGGTGTCAACCATGTCTCGATGGCCGATCGTACATGGGCTAACGGGGCTATGGCGGTGGTGTCACCAGGGCGTGGTGGATTTCCGACCGGCAATCGGATTTCCTATAAAATACCACATGAGCCCGACGACGGCACCATGACTCGGCGTGTTCCCCGCCACAAAAGGATTCAACAGCCACAGGATTACATGGACTCCTGGACAGTACCCCGTACTTCCGAATGGTGAATGAGCTCTCAACAGCCACCGGCAACCATGCAACTTACTGCTGCCTTGCAGACTGCGCTTGGATGTGCAAAGGCTAGAGGTGCGTCCTCAATCAAAAAGCCGAGTGGTGAGGGGACACCACTTGTACCAAATTCCCAAGAAACTCCATGAAATGTCACATGGAGCCGGCTTATCCTCCAAAAGGAGTCAGCCGCAGTAAAGTAAAGTAAGTTAGATTAACCTTCGCTGTTAGTGGAAAACGCGATAATCCCACACTACCTTAAAGAAAGTGTGCAAAATGCATATCTACGTTTAGTTCTATTATACGCTAGTGAAGCGTGGCGCTTTAAAAGCGAAGATTTAAAACGCATACATACATACATACATACATATATACATACATACATACATACATACATTAAATAACCATTGTATGGAAAGCATGATACATATGAATTACCAACACCTAATAAACAACACTGAAAGCTGTAGACGTATTTGAAGATCAGCCAGCAAGTACTCCTCGTTAAACAGCCAAATAAGGCTCTATCAACTGCTCTGACTCGGGCACAGTTTAAATGCTTTCAATCTAATCGCTCGATAGAGCGCCAGATTGGCGTTAAAAACAAGACGGGCAGATATAAAATATGAGAGAAACAGTTGCAATACATGTAAAATTATAGAACACGTCTGTCTACCAGGAGAAAGTCAACGTTCGCATCATTGTTTCTAGCTGGAAACCCTGAATGATATGACACCGAATCGAGCTCAGTGTAGTTCTTGTTACAGATTTCTAGTAGAATCATCTTCTTAAATTCCTCTTCGTAATTAGGCAGAGTTAACTGTGAGGTGCAGTCGTATTCATAACTAGATATAGTGAAAGCTGCCCTTTAATAATTTTCAGTTTAAGTTATTATTTTGATCATTATTATTACTTTTTAAAATCATTAACGTTATAAACAATAAATTCTTATTCGTTTTCACCTTTGACCGCAGAGTTCACTGTGATGTTGAATCTATTATGAAGCACTATAGTGAAAGCCTCATGGAAGCTGTATTGTTGATGTCATCTTGCCCTTTATTTTACATAGCATAATGAATTTTTTGAATGGAGATCTATTTGACCTCATTTCTGTAATGCATAGCTAGGATTTTATTTCAAGGTAAAATCAATATCCTTATTATGTTAGGAATCTGTCCGGCTTTACAGGGTTGTATAATTGTACGAGAGTGAAGAATCAGGATTCCATGATGACTCTATGTCGTCTATGATATTGATGATCTTTATAATAAGACTTGTCAGGAGATATTTGGCTTCGGTTCATTGGAAAGCATAAGTGGTCCTTTTGGTATCCATAATTTAAAAATTGTTGTTTGACTTATTAAGCCTTCATTTCTGTCTACTACAAAGCCAATTATCAGTCCGAATTTTGACGCTGAAAGCCACTATATAAAATATAAAATTAACACGCGTATTTGGACGAATTCATTCTGGGCGTCTTTGGCTTAATATTAGATTTTGGCTAACATATAATATTAAACAACTATTTATTGCGCGGATGGTGGTAACAGTCCTTTAAATCAAGTTCACCAACTTCAAATAAACGCCAACCTCATTGTATTTAACCAGTCGTCGAACAATATAGCAAAACTACCGCCAGTTACATATACTGATGCGTTTTGACCTTCCATGTTCATCATCACAGAACGACGGAAAACTGACTAGTGAGGATCAAACCGCAATGGATATATATATATATATATATATATATATATATATATATATATATATATATGTAGTAATAGCCTTCGTGAATAGGTGACCACGGTACTAATGAATTTATCAGCCATTAGTTTCACATTATTTTTAAATATGAGAATATTAACACTTATTCTCTGTAATAACAGCTTATTAATAAATCTTGAGTTGATCAGAGTTTACAGTTGATTATTCTGGATTCACATATTGTTCATCCACCCCACTACATTTGTCACAAACACCCCTTTGCTATAAAAATGTTTTGCTTATAAATTTAGACACCCGTCAGTTACAGGCGTACTTACAATAAAAGCCATGACACACCACATGCCGTTACGCAAAATGAGTGGTATAAATTGCGCAAAACAAAGACAGACATAACGAAGAGGGGATAGGTTACGACAAATGTACAGTTCGGATTGGATGAACGAATATATATTAACAAATCCAGAATAATGGCTGTAGATACTGGTAGAAATGAGATTTATTTATAAATGTTATTCCATGGAATAAATGTTGTATTCCCATATTTTGAAAATTGGTGAAACTTGTAACGAGCAAAACTTGAGTAGAAAAACACAGAAACCTAATTTTGAAAGTGCACACGTGCAATGTTCCAGAATCAACTGGAATATTTTTAGAGAATTAAGCTTATCAATTGATTATGAATGTTTTTTATCATGAACAATGACGAATTTGTTTCTTCTGTTTCATTGTTATTATCTGATATATTTAGGGCATCTACATTTACGGATGTTATACCAAAGCGAATCAATAGGAAGTTATGTAAGCTAAGAATCAAACGAGATAATATAATGAAATGTAGTCTTATCAATAGTATTAAAAAATGAGGTTAGATTTGATCGATAAAGGAATTAATTCATCACTGCTGATAATCCGTCAAAGATCAGAGAGAATTATTTTGGCTAAACTGAAGAGTAATCCTAGACTAGGATACAAACTCCTCACAGACTACGGTAAATATAAGGAAAAATTAAACCTTATATTACCTGTGGGTAAAACTGATTATGAATTTCTCTGTGAATTGGATGAAGTATTTGGCAACTTGTTATGTAATCCACAGAACGAAAGCAATTTTATTGATCTACCGGATCCTTCGGGAAACCAGGATCTAGGACTTGTTATTGACAGTGATGCATTGATAGAATTAATGTTAAAAATAAAATCAAAAAAACAAAAAGATCACCTTGGTATATCGATTGATAACCTACTTCAATTACCTTTAAATTTTATGAATGCGCTCTGCAATTTTATAAATAGAATTTTGAAGAATGGGATATTACCAATCGATATATTAACAATAGTAGCTAAACCTTTGCCAAAAGTAAGTAAGCCAACGTGTGCCAGTGATTACAGATTAATCTCTATTATCCCTTCGTTTTTGAAGATAATAGAACGATTGATACTTGATCATTTAGAACGTATGCTGCCGGCTGATTTCGATATATGCCAACATGGCTTTACGATAGACAGGTCGACAACTACTAATATGATCTCTATGTGGAAACATGTAATTACATTAGATGAGAAAAAGTTAGATGCATTAATTGTATTCATAGATATCTCAAAAGCTTTTGACTCTATATCTTTTGATGCTATTTTGAATGTGATTAATTTATTGAATATTGATCCGAATATTTTTAGATTACTTAGATACTATTTATATAATCGAAGAATGAGTATTCAAGTAAACGATTTGATATCTAAATCGAAAAGGGTAACAAGTGGAGTTCCACAGGGATCAAGTTTGGGGCCAATTTTATTTAAAATTGTATTTGCATATTTGGAAACTAAGATCCCTAACGGTCGAGTTTGCAAATTCGCTGATGATTTGAAAATAATCTTTCCAATTGATCCAAATAATGTCGAATTCTCCAAAAATAATGTGACACTAGATTTGTATGATTTAAGTAGATATTTGTTAACACTAGGGCTGAGAATAAACAGTAAAAAGACGAGAGCTTTAAAAATAGGTAACAGAACAGAATTTAATTATGTTTATTTTCATGATGCTGAGATTAATGATGTTTTTGAGATTAAACTTACGCAAGAAATTAAGGATTTAGGCATAACTATTCATTGTACGGCTTCTGCTGAGAGACATATTGAAAGGATAGTAGGCAGTGCCAAGAACAGATGGGCATTAATAAATAGAAATATTATATCGCATGAAATAAAATTTAAAATGTTTATAATATGGATTAGACCGATACTAGAATATGCTGCCGCTACTTGGAATCCCTTAACAAAGGGTTTGTATAATAAGATAGAAGCTGTACAAAGAAAAGTTGTGAAACAAATTAGTCCTATCTCCTGCACTATATACGCCACTAGATTACAGTTTGTATCACTGCATCCTTTATGGTTTCGGAGAATGTGCTATTGCATAAAAGCTTTCCATTCGAACCAGTGGACTGGTGCCTATATGAATCCAATAAGAAAGAGTCATGAAATTGGAACTAGATCTGGTCATTTTGCAATATCTCCACCATTGGTGGGGAATGTTGCGAGCAAGCTATTCTCTTTTTCAAAAATTTACAAAATTTACAATCAATTGCCAAAGGGGCTTAGAGAAACGCCTCCAACTAAAATGTCTTTTAAATTTTTATCTACCGAACTAGAAAAAGTGTTTAATCCTGCTGATATTTTTAATTTTGATTATGATAATACTTTCTCATGGTTAAATAAAAGACAGGATTAATTGTTTTTCAGCAACATAATTTCTCGAGATTCTATCTTCAAATTTTGTATTATTAAAACTGAAATGTTATGCATTATATCATCTTGTTAATCAACAATGCACACAATCAATTATTAGTCATGGTTCCCTTTTTTTCTTACAAATGTTATACTCGAATTATAACTTAAATTTTCCTAATTTTGATGAAGAATCTATCACTGTTTACAGCTGAACTTTCTGATGCTGATAAATTGTACAGTACAACTAATTGCACATATATATGTGATGTGATATCTTTTTATATTGTACATTTTCTAATTTTATTATTTGATGGAACATGTGTGGTTTGAATCCAAATAAAGATATTCTATTCTATTCTATTCTATTCTATATATATATATATATATATATATATATTTATATATATATATATATATATATAAATACAAACAAGTTAATGTTCGTGACTGCATAGTACTTTTGTAGCCGAGCATTTCCAGTCAAGTACAATGTATGCGAGATTACTAGAGGTGAGAACCGCATATCTAATTTGCTTTCTGTATATATATGCATTGCAGTTTGGTCCTCGCTAGTTGGTTTGATGTCGTACTTTGATGTTGATAGTAGAAGTTTAAAATGCATCAGTACATGTGACTGACGGTAGTTTTGCTATGTCGTTCGACAACTGATTAAATATTGACAAATTACCATTGATTAATTTTATAGAAGTGTCACGTACCGTAAACATGCCGTCTTTACCAACAGCTTGACTGCTGCCCTTCACACGATGCACGCAACTGACGAACTTATTGGCCGCTTTTCCTAGTTCAAGTTTCTGATTTTTTTGCCACGGTGAGCACGCGTTGGAGATCGCATCAGCTTGACAACTGACTGCCGCAACTGAAGAGTTGTTTGCTGGTGTCGCACTGACATCACGACGAAGTCGGTTCGTCATGCGAGAGAATCGGCTAATACGATTACTTAGGGTTCCAGTCAGGCCTGAATCTGAATGTGTGCAAAAAGAACACTTCGTAATAAGGCTACGTAACACCGCAGTCATTCTCTTCATCTCCAACAGTCGTATATCAGCAATCAAAGCCTTTTAATGTGTTTCTTGAAAATTATATATATTTTTTTTTAAATAGAACATGCAAGAACAAAAGACTGTCGTATTTGCATAATCGTACGTGTAAATTTTGTTTTAGATAGCTCTACTCAAACTTTGGTGAAGTGCTCGCTAATACTACTGGCCCGTAAAAACGAGGAAAATATCACCACTCCCGCTCTTCCAGTTTCATTTGCTCTTAGTACAAAAATATTTTATTTAGAGAAAATTATTTAAAAAATTTTATTCTATCTTACGTATATTTTTACCTTTGCTCAAGGGAGAGATATAATTATTTCTACAAAAGCTCGCATTTTAAAAGAATAGTTGAATGACCTTCTTAAACATTACTGCTTATTGCAATAAGTTTAAAGAAGTTTATTTTTAAATAAATTGTGTTCAGAGGAGCAAACATAAAAACGCACACGAAGAAAATTTTTTTAAATATTTTTTTAGTAAATTTAATTTATACATGAATAAAATAGTAAGGTAGGGATGAGTTGTGCGTCAACTCGCCGTTCAACCTAGTAAGGTGATATGCAGCTCAAGATTTGCCTGAATAGGTATGTCAAAACAGGGATGTCGTAAAAATAGAAGCCTAAAAACGACATCATTGATTGCCGCATAATTGTGATAAATAAGTTTTGATTTATTTGTACTGCAAAGAGAACCCAACGTCACTCACTTCTCGTGCATGGTCGATAATATACATTTAGTTTTTCCTTTTAGACGATTTGTCACCTAAAGATAACAAGCATCATCTGCTCAGGGTGAATTAGTTACACTCAAATTAAAAAAAATTTCATAAACACAATCAAATCCACGGAAGCTTGAAGAAAAGCGCAATGTTAGGCTTACTCTGTGTAGTATTGACTTCATTGTTTCGTCCTCTAAAAATATCGGTGTTTCTTGGCATCGCTGGCGAATTCGGTTGCGAATATGAGGCCGTTGACACAGGTAAACCAGATTGGCAGCCGCCTAGTTTAACCGTCTGTCAAATGAATAAACCAAAATATACACTATTAAATCGTCAATTAAATATACCTTTTTATATTCAAGGTTGCGGTCTTTATATAAACACCTGACCCATTAATTACTTACATATGTCAGTATAAACCAAGAATTGTGTAGTTTAGAAAAGGCAATTCATCCAGTAGACCGGTTTCATCCTTATTGGGAACTCATCATGTACTGGCCAAAATTTGCCACGGACAGGACTCGAACCTGGGCACGTCTGCTTCGGAATCTGGTGTTCTAATCATTGAGCCATCCTGCCGCACACTACACTGCACACAATTTTCAGTTAAATACTAACTAATGTAACTTGGTTAGTCTATTTTTCCTTTAGGTGGAGCTCATATGGCATCCTTTTAGACCCAAAGTTCCAACTAACTAAATATACCTATTTGAATAGATTTGTTGTTCACGACTGCATTGAAATTGTAGTCGATAATTTCAAGATCATTAAAATATATGGGATTACATGAAGTGAGAGCCAAATATATAAAATTGCTTCCATTACATACGCACTACGGTTTGATCCTCACTAGTCAGTTTTCCATCGTACTCTGATGATGATTATTGAAGGTCGATAAGCGACAGTAAGCGTGACTGAGGGTAGTTTTGCTGATGTGCGAATAGTTAAATACGATGAGATTTGTGTTTATATCAAGCTAGCAAACTTGATTTAAATTACTGTATTCTGACCATTTAGCCAATTAATGCTATTCGCTATATTCGTTCAGTAAGCTGCGTCACATGATTAAAGAATCTATCAGCAACATAACGTAAATAGATACATTTATTGGGTACTTAGCAAGATGTGCGATTGATTAAACTAATAAAAATGCTGTTTAAATGAAGCCCGAAAATATTATTAAAATTAATAATTAGTATCACTACTCGCGGAATCAATGACTACACAGTTTAATAGCTTGTCGAAATGTGGCAAAAGTTGACTAATGCTATGCTCACCACTGATTAGAACCTGTATGAATGAAATTCCACTCAATTACTGCACGAATGGAAATTCATTCTGGGAGGCTAATCAGTTATCTTTGTTCGTGCTTCCAAAATGAACTAAATAATCGTCTAGCATATAATAGAAGTCGGTAAACATGAACCGGTGAATTCTTTGTTTCATTTCTGGCTACCTCTATTCGTGTCTAATACTATTTACCAAATTTACAAAATTATCTTCAGCTAAGAATTTTGGCTGTACACACTATCATCAATAATATATATATATATATATATATATATATATATAATATTATTATGTTATATATTATATATATTATTAAATATCATAATATTAAAATATACTCCTTAAAATCTTTCATTAATTAAGACGCACAGTTGCCTGTATTTGCTGCTGGGGATAGTGATCGGTTCTATGTAGCTGGTGTTCTACCTCACGAGTGTTTTGATGTAAAGTGGAAGATTTTTCTGGTGTCGTTAAACAGGTTGAACTGGAGATGGCTGATTCTGAAACTGGAATTGACATATCCAAATGAAATGATGGCGAAGACGGTGAAGGGTGCATACTCAGTGCTGGATTTTTGCTCATTGTTGCTGCGTCCAGCGTACCTGACTGCTTTTTCTGATGTTGAATAACGAATAAAGCAAAAAGCGCCAAAAAATAAAGTTAAATTCTGCACGGCAGAAAACTAATGATCTACAAAAATAGGCTTCAATAAATTATATTTTCGGAATGGCTCAACACCACAATCTTGGAAAAACATAAATACAGTACTTACTAAGCCAGTCTGTGAATCGGCGGATGAATTCATCTGGTTTATGGGTAACTCGGTTCTTTGTTGCATCTGAATTGCATTCGATATTGACATACCGACTCTAGGAAGACTATTCGTGTTATAAACCGATTTTGATGAGTTCGCGCAATTTAATTGACCGGTTGTAGATTTACTTGACTGCGCTGACTGATGATGCTCATCAAACGGTTGAATAGGCAAATCCGACTGGTCATATAGTTGAGTTTGACGCAGTCGTGTAGCTGCAGCTACATTCGCTGGATCAGTCCTCTGAAAACCGGGTCACCGGTGTTATGAATAAGAAACATTTCGATTAAACAAGTAAGCATCAATCAATTAATACTTTCGCTCAATACCTGTGTTTGCTCTGCTTCTTTTTCACCAAAATTTACTGTAATCACTTTCCATGATATAGATGCAAAACACGAAGCCTCAGAATGTCGGGAAACGTATGATAAGAACAAGCTCAGAATAAGGATATTTGAAAATGAGTATCAAATTTATATGTTTAAATAGTTCGCAGGAAAGATCCACCCACTAAATGCATTCAGTGAAGCAAACGCACGCATTTTGTCGCAATTCATTAATAATAGTATCAACCTTGTAGCTGATTTTGTGATGGTTCAATAGACGTTAAATACAACAATGGGGGCCAAGCTGGGATCTGTTCTGCTTTATGTTGATGAATAAAATCGAGGCTACACCGGTTACTGCAGAAGAGGCCATTATGCAGTGAATTAAACCAGAAGTGCCTTGAGAGGCCATTATGCAATGAATTAAACCAGGAGTGCGTTTGACACCATCGCACAATATAAATCCAATTGATTGTTAGAGACATGTGGATACGAAATGCAGAAGGCTGTATGGCTTAGGCATGTTGTTGCCGAATTTATTATATTATAGTGTCTAAATTCTGTTAATAGAGCCATTACTGGGTATTTTCTTCATGATTAGGACAGAGGTAGTCAGTCTAGTCGGATTGGGTAGACCAGAATGGACCAATAATATAGAAGATAAACTATGAGAACCGGTCGGCTATAGGATAATAGAACAATTCATAGTGGTAAGGGAGGCGTTGGCCACTAAAGTTCTCTTCGGTTCCTATGTTACCTCAGGAATCCCATGACAAAGCAGAACAAAAAACCCAGCAGATTCATGTCAAATTTTATTAAAATAGCCTAAATAGGCCAACAATGCTTATATATATGGCACGGCTTTCCTTAAGGTACAATATTTGTAGGCCTTTTTAGGGACACTTCTATTCCTACATGTACAGAAACGTGTTCTCAGTTTGACAGTCAAACTGGCAATATCGTTCTGTACAATAAAGAATAAAAGTTTACCTAAAACATAAATACATAAATACATACATACATACATACATACATACATACATACATACATACATACACACATACATACATACATATACATACATACATACATACATACATACATACATACATACATACATACATACATACATACATACATACATACATACATACATACATACATACATACATACATACATACACACATATGTACATACATGAATGCATACATACATACATACACACATACATACATACATAAATACATACACACAAATATATACATACATAAATGCAAACACTCGTAGGTCGGTAAAATCTTGAATCCTTTACATTTCCAGGTGCACCAAATAAAGGTTATGATTGATGGGTTCTCACTTTTCCATACATTTTGAAGCCCTCCGTCAGCTGCTTGTCTGATAATGACGTTGGAACAAGATTTTACACCCAATTTTTTTCCGAATTTTCGAGACTTCATTTCCAGTCCCATCTTCAGGGTTGACACCATACGCACAGGAAAAAAACAAATTGTGGCAAATATGGTATGCTCATATATGACAGGTCTATTTATATTTATTTAAATTCTTAAACTCTTATTTATTCTCTGCCTTAAAAACCCGGTCTTCATACCTATTCACATATACTCAAATGAATACACAAACTTATCCGTCACCCTTCCGCACAAAAAACTTATCTAAACATATGTATACTCTACTAAAATGACATTTATAGAATAACTATAACTATATATTAATATAAAATGTGATTATAAATAACAATATACATGTAAAGTAAATATACTATTCATTCAGGGTTAATTGTAGGTACTTGAAGTTCAAAGAATCTATTATATTGCTTATAGATACATATATACATATATATAGAGGACTATATATAATTAGATAAAAAAATCGATATTTAAATATTAACAAATGCGTTTTGACTGATATAATTTATCCGTTGAGTGATTCAAATTATTGCTTGTATGACATTCATATAATATATGGTGTATACACGTATATATATATATATATATATATATATATATATATATATGATGGATATATAGATATTTATAAAAGATGTGGGTAGAACCCACATGGTTGCTTCTTTGCTTAGCTATATACACAAAATTGTTGATATACTTTCTCCGTGGTTTCATCTCTCCCGCAGAGTTTCCTCGATAGCCTTACAATGACCTATAAAAAATGACCGAGAACATGGATTTCAAGCACCTATAAAAAGTCGCAGGTTCAGTCAGTCATCTTCCTAATCTCAGAAGTACAAAACGAACCGACAGTATACGTGATTTGATCATCTTGTATTTCGGCCGAAACGTCTGGAAATCTCAGTAGAAGACCATCTGTCCGACGTCACCAGCTACGATTTCGTTAATGACTGTAGCATGGCGCCGTTTAGTACGATCGTACTACTTGAATCAAAATTGAACATAATAACCCTCCATGAAGCGTTTAGCACAACCTGTACCAAATGGACACTTCTTGAGCGTAGTTAAAAGCTCGATGAAGCTAGTCATCCTTTTCTACTACATAAAAGCATCGTTAGTCTATTTAAGAGAGCAAACCAACCACTGTCACCGATTTTCATTCCGGAAAGTGCTGCGGTGATCCCAATAAGTATTGCATCGATAAAATAATGAAACAGTCGAAGCGAAGACTACCTTGTTGGGCGTTGAAGCCAATCCGGAAATCACGAAATATCATTACAAGTGCGAATGTTGGACATTGAATTAATCTATCGGGTTTTAAGCAACCGAACATTTGTGGCTGGAGCGACAGAATTAAGTGCAGCTCTAGAAGTGCGACATTGGTGAGCACCTGATATTGCTGGCACAGCTCAAGAGTGCGACGGAGTACATGAAGTCAGTGGAAGTAACTCTATTGTGGTCAAAACCCTACCTATATTGGCTTTATTCACGTAACTTATTTTTAATAAACCCCTCTGAAGATAAAAAAGCAAGTACCTTTAATGCGGTACACAGCAAAAAGGTACTACGATAGTCGGCGGGAGTGTTTGCGTCATCTTAGCAGATGGGCACCACAAAAGCATTCTTCAAATCATCCGAGAAGATTTTTTCATTCGTGTTTGAAAAATACACTCCGACAAACACTTTCAAACATTCATGGCAGAGCTAATGAAATATTCTGAAGGAAGACCGTCAAATCTCACTGTTCTGTGGAATTTTATGGGGCTAAAACTCTCGAAAATCATGAAAATTGTGAATTTTGCAATAAGATTGAAGGGGCACCTGATCGCTTCTCATGAAGTTTGCCATATATAACGGATTGATATCTTTGAAACGCTTTACGAGCCGCGCTTCAGAAACTGGAGATGCCCGTGCTACTTTGGAAGAATGACCGCAGTTACAGCGTCAGATCAGGGCATATCAGAATAAGAGATAACTAAGCTACGACGCTGCTTATAACTCCTTATAAACATTTAGTAAGTGACGATCCTCCTTCGCCGTGTAGCTGGCAGCAAACTTCTTGTAAAACCTACGAAAGAGAGGTTACTATCTCTTAGTTTCGCAGCCACTGCTACGTGTTGCAGAGCTTTGGTAGTGCAGAAAACAGGTTGTCATGTTTTGTCATTGGAAAACAAGCTGAGGTTTGCTTAAACCTTTCCTAAATTGCATTCCAGATGTTGTTTTGATAACTATCGTATGTAATTACAGGTGGCCAAGAAGAAGTTTAAACATCACTGAAAGCTTGCTAATTGTTTGTGTATTCATAGCAGAAGATGCCGCCTGAGAAATTAACCCCGACCAGGTTAAGGCTAAGGGCAAAATTGGAGAGCCGTTTCTCATTGTCACAACTACTTTCATTCAGGGGCCACTTCCCAATATCTCCGTTTCCCGTGCATTCCTAATCTAGACTGGCATTGAAATCATTAGCAATAACTAGTAATTCAGAAGCTTCACTCAAAACTAGAACCAAATTTGGTAGCCTCACACAGGAATCATTCGTTTCACTAGCAGAACAGTTCAGAGTTATTGCATACACATTTACGACTCCCAAAACCAGGTAGCTTAAGCGAACCACAAAATAGACCATAAAATAGTTTATAACTGTCTATTCATGTAAGGGTTTTTCTGCAACACTTCACAGGCGATAAGTAACAATAAAATTTGTATGGAAATTCTAGCATTTGGATGTGAGACTAATCACTGGACCAAATCTGAAACATTGTGAAGTTTTCTATGCATTTGTTATCTCCTGGAAGCATGAAATGCAAATAACTAACTTGTGTAGCTCGGCAGTCATAAAAGACAAATTCACAACGCGAGGCCTAGAATTACAAAAATCTATTGTAAAATAGACGTTGACCAGCAAACGTTTACTGTGTATTCTTGGGCGATTGCTTTACTTCAATACAGAAGAAGCAGCGTCGCCATTTACATTCCTCTCGCTAATTTTGGTAACTGGCAAGCATTAGAACGAAGTTTTATAGCTTCTACCATCGAAACAACGAGATCTGTCAGGCAAAAGCCGAGCGCTAGTTTTCGGTTTTGTATTCACCACACAGACACACCCAGACACACACACAAACATATATATATATATATATACGTTTTTGATCAAACATTGCATAATATGACAAATGTTGTTACTCTACTAGACCGGTATAACCTTTAGTGGATACTCCCCAGAATGTGCCAGAATTGCTGCCGCCGGAGATAAAGTTCTCGAGCATTTAGTTCAGTTTTGTGATTCATTTCCTACGCTACGAAACCAATGCATTGTGTGCATTTTGTACTAACTATGCTTGATTGAATATTTTCCAAAACTGATCATTGCAACCGCCTAACCTTCGTCTGGCAGATCGCGACTTTTTCTAAATTATCACCATAATTTTCACCTCACTGATTGACTTACTAGCTGACGAGCAATTATCGAGGACATCGTCTGTGTTTGGCCCTGTTGATGCACGTTTTGCATTTGCTGGCGGTTATGAGGCTGATATTGTCCGGGCGCCGGACTTGTCATTGCCGAAGACGGTGTTGTAGTAGTACCACCGGCTTGTCCACGTGACGTATACCTGCTAAAAAGGTTGCCGATTCCTAATGAGAAGGTAGCTGCAGTAGCTGCGGCGCCACCAAAAGAAGATAGCCCGATCAATGACGATTTAGGAGTTCCTGGATTTCCGTTGAGTGCTGCTCCAGTTTGGGTTTGCTGAGAATTACTTGGTATCTGATGTCTTGGTCGAGCCAACGAGTTGTACTGGCTAACCGACTGTCCAGTTCTCAATGATGGACTGGACTGTTCTGTTAGATCAGTAAGTATTACATCAGCTGCTCGTTCTGTAAAATATTAAAACCAGAAGTTTATCCATTGTCAATTGCAATCGTTGAATGATTACAACCGTGAATAAAAATAAGTCAATTTGAGCACTATTTTCCAAAAGTAACATTTTCAACGCTCAAATACGTCATAAATAACTTGAAAAGTAATGTACCGAAAAGACGCAAATAAATGAGACCAGTAACACGATTACTTTAAAACATTTTTGAAACTAAGAAACGTTGTTAATCAAATATTAGTTGAATTAAGATAATTTACTTGAATTTTTTAAAGAATATCAACAAATAAAAAACACATCAATTGTTTTTATTATGTAATTCGGAAACATGAGGTTTTCCAACCTTGAATACAGTTGTATTTACCTTTGTGGCAACTCTAAGTAATTTATAAGACAACCAACATGGGCACACATGCGGGGGCATTCATCATGTAAATAACATCAGCGTGCGATTTGCTTCGGTAATAACGAGATAGCGTTGTCAGTCACCTTCCTCCTACTTATACTTAAAACTCGTGCATGTAAGTACGGAATTTAATGACCTGCATAGCCTGAATAGATAGGCTTATCCGGAACTAACTGATGTCTGATTGGAGATTTTCTCGGATACGAGTACGTTAAGATGTTAATCGTTCTCCAGGTTTGCATAAAAAACTTCCAATCCTGGGGCCCGAAATTTCAGATAGGCACAACAAAAATGTCTCAGCAATTACCGAAAAGTTTATGCGCAGGCTCTAACAAAAATAATTGTGAAATTAGAGCAATGACAAAAATGTCGTTAAGCCAACGTTTGTCGCGATTGACAACTACACAGTTTATTAGTGATATTTCCAGTGGTGATATTGGTCGCTAATTGAAAATTTACTTGTAAGGACAAATCTAAGAAATTTCATATGAATTGCTTTTCTAATTAAAAAAATGCGGCATTAAAAAGAAATAAAATCATAGCTACAGCTCTATATTTAATCTCGACGTGGAAAGAATTTCATCTTCGAACCTTAATTGCCAAGCTGGATATAAATAATATACATTTCAGACAAATTGAAATATTAAAATTTGTGCCAAATCATTGAACAAAAAGAAGATTCTCGTTGTTGAGGGTGCTTTTTGAAATTTTGAGTATCAAATTAGAAATTGGCTCTCCTGTTCACCATCTTATTTGTAACATTTAAATGATCACTAGGTTTCGTTTAGATCGACATAGGACGAGATCAAAATAACTTCCCCAAAATCCAAAATAGATTAAGTTTAGAACTCGCATCTCGGAGCAAAAAATAATCCATTCTTGCTTGAGTAGTTTTTCTACATCTTAATAGAATTATAACAGAATTCCATTTAATCACATCATATTTGTTCAAATAACGCGTGGCAGAATACATAGTGCTGTAAATTAAGAAGAAGTTTGTCTATTAAAGAGTAATAGTAAGACAGCAGCATAATTGGGAATAAGAACATCATCATCATCATTTCCAGTCACACAAAAGTCAAGTGACTAATGTTTCACTGCCATATAACCATAAGGAGTGAAAAAAGTAAAAGTGAATTTAGATAAATTATTATTGAGATTTACGAGAGAGGGAGAGGGGTAGAGAGAGAAGGAAAACCTTGCTACTATGAGTAAATTTATCAGGATAACTGACAGAAATGAGGCAAACTAAACCTCTCCACAACACCATTATGGCCAAGTTAGCATTCGGGCAAGGCGACATCAGCAACACAGCTTCCTTGCGGATTTCACCGTATCACGTCATAAACAAACCGAACCTCGCAGCTAACTTTGCCCTACTAAGAAAAGAAAGTTACGAAGACGATTCTATTATACATTTGCAACAAGATCGCAACTGAGCTCGATTCGCTGCCATATCGCTAATGGTTTCCAACCAAGAACTGTGATGTGCACGAGTACCCCATCCCGGCAGACGAGTGGATCCTATACTACCCAATTTGGAGGTAAGTGACTTTAATTGTTTCTGCCATGTCAAAATCTGCCCACCTTGTTTCTTACGTCAATTTGGTGCTGGATGAGAGAACAAATAAGAACAAATAAATGTCATCTGAATTTTCCAATGAACATTTGGCTTTTAGTTGCCGTTTCGATCTCCAATGATATGCTACGTGATCCAATTTTAGTGATGGATCTGAATTATTCTTATTAGTTGCGCAATAAGCACGTTAGTATATACACTTTGCCAAACAGCCTCTCATTGTCGAAATATTCCTTCAATTAATTAAATCAAGTTTTCGATTTTGATAAAAAACCTGTCCCATTATGAACACACATTTACCAGTTTAAACTAAGTATTGTATAATGTAGAAAATGCAATTCATCCAGTAGACCGGTTTCGAGCTTATTGGGAGCTCATCACGTACTGTCAAGAATTTGGCGCTAAAAGGACTCGAAACCGAATGTCTGCTTCGGAATGATTTGCTTATTGTGAAGCATACATGTCCAGATTGTCAGGATAAACTAATAACTGTATAATGCACACTATTAAATGCTTAGTTTATGCTGAAAATGTATGTACATAATGGGACTGGTGTTTATATCAAGATCGCAAACTTGATTTAGTTAATTGTTATCACCGCGCGCGCAACCAATGGTCATTTAAATATTCCTACGAGTATTGATTTTATCTATTAATGTTAATTAAAAAGAACTTGCTGCAATGAGGCTTAACATTTTAAAAATCAGGTTTCTAAAACACAGGTATAATATTCATTTGCATGATGTCACACCTTAACTCGATTGCAATATCTATTAATTTAAATAGTGCATATATAAAAGCAAACTTGATTAAGATAGATTATGCATTACGTATATAACAACAAAGTAGAAGCAAAAAACGCACGTTCAAGCATAAACACAAAAAATTCACGTACAAATTTCTTGTCCTTTTGTTTTTGATGACAATATCTGGCAAGGCTTAAAAACAATAATATTAGCAAAAATGTATCCCAAAATTTAACAGTTAAATA
>JAQBSW010007709.1:0-38998 GCA_029291075.1 Eudiplozoon nipponicum | reverse complement strand
CAGTAAGCACGAAACGAATGTTCCTGCAAATTACTTTTTCGTGATTATTTTTAACACCAATCTCATTGTAGTTAACCAAACGAAAAATCAAGAAAATCTACCGTCAGTCACACGCACGCGCGTTTCTACCTTCCATGATCATCAGCAGAATACGACGGGAAACTGATTAGCGAGATAATAACCACAACGCATACATCAGTAAAGCAAATTTAGACATGCTGCCTTTACATGTAATTGTCTTGCATACATTGTACTTGACTCGAATTCAATAACTGTTCAATTTTATAACTTATACACGCGTGACAAAAGCTGCAAAACATGTATATTCGTGATGGCATATAAATTTTACTGCAGACGTTATCATTTAACTACAGCATATGAAGCCTAATGAAGGTAAGAGCTGCATATATGATTCGGTTTTACTTGTGATCTGATTCCCGCTAGTCAGTTTGCCGTTATGCTCTGAAGTTTATCAGGCAAATTCGAAAAGTTTCAGTACATACAAATGGCGGTAATTTTGCTGTTGTGTGAATAGTTAAATACAACGTAATTGTTGTTTATATCAAGCTGGCAAACTTGATTTGAAGAAATGTTACCACCACCCGCGCAAACAATTATTATTTATTTGTATAACTTTCATACTTAATTGTTCGCGATGACAAAAGTGTATGTAACAGGGGAAATTCGCGTAGGCATACTATGTAAAATGCAATTTTGATCTCTGCATAAACCTTTTAAAAGATTCATTTGATTGTGTCATTTCGGTGCTTAATTATTTCAATTTTTATTTCAAATACTAACAGGTAGGTTCCCCGCCTGAAGTTTTTATGATGGAATTTGTATCTAAATCGAACGAAACTTATTTTTTTCTCACATGTTGAATTTATAAAGGACTGATATCTTATGGTGTCTCAATGTTAATTTTGCGAATGATTCATTATAGTTTCTATTAATAGCTTTGGTTATGTTTTGTAATCGTTCCGTTTAACAGAAGGGGCCATATTTATTTTTCAAAGCAAAATGCAAATCTGTTCAAGAAAATATTTTACTCACATCTAATATATTATTAGACTTAATTCTACTTTCTAATTACACTATTCAAACTAATACTACATGATACTTTACTTTTAAATTATTTAACGAATAATAAATTAATGAAATGGAACAGAGTCTTTAAACAACTTTCGTTGTATTTTTTAGCACTAAACTCCCTCATTGTATTTTTTTATAAATTGTAACAAACCAGAACAAGTGAACAAAGAAATTATTTAAATCAAGTGTGCGAGATTAATATAATCACTAATTCATCGTTACATGTAGTTGTCATTATAAATTACTCAATGTACACTGACTAATTTATATAGAATTTGATCGATTTTTAAATGGGGCCCGCAACCTTGATTTAAATAAACGTCAAAAACGTTTGCGCAATTAATAATTTCTTAACGAGTCATGGAAATTATTAGAAAAAGGAAAGATTGACTGCTCGAGTAGTGATAGCAACTGTTGATATAATATCAATTAAATTTTTTTTGAAATGCCGCATAATAAGTAGCATCGGAGATAAACGGCCAACTGATTAAGGTGGATCAAATATCTACGCATATATAATGTATCGCATATCGGTATGCGTCCCTCACCGCCAGTAGTGAAATTTTTATGTAGTCGTGTATAACAATTTTTTAAACTTTTGCTATATTGAATAATCAGCGATTGTTCGGGAGGTGATTACGATTATTTTGATTAAATTTGCCGACTATTCATTGTAATTAGTACATCATAATCTGCTATTGAAATGAAATATGTCAAGATTTGTGTATTCATACTCGCAGTGTATATAAATTAAGCAATTTATGTAGTCCGCGCCACCGGTTTAATTATTATTAGCCAGAATTGCTGCGGCATCGTGAATTTAAAGAGAAATAAAAATCGCAAAATTTAGCAAAATTTTCATCCACAACACGTATTGTTGCATTTCAACTTTGTATGGCTTCAGCAGCCCACGATAGAAACCGTGACTTACGTAAACTTAATCACTATGATATATATATATATATATATATATATATATATATATATATGAAAGGAGTATATATATATATATATATATTTATATATATATCTCTACAGAAATGAAAATGGCGCCTACTCGGGCTTCAATATAATCAAGAGCAATAATATTGCCACCACATAGTACCTGTCTTTCTAGACTTCATGAATGCCCTTTCCTTAGTTTTTTTGTGATATATTTGTGGATATTTTATTTAGAAATGATATGCCATCTAAATATTATAATAAATATACAAAATTCATCCATGGTTGCGCCAGGATCCGCAATGAACTCTCACCATATTATAGTTGAATCTTTAGGCTGAATTCGGTACCAAAATTACTACACCTAAAATATAAACTGACCAAGAACATAAGGTGTTATATAATTGAAAAAACAGTGCAGTGCGTGACTTCATTGCTGCAGCGAGTGAGTTACAAGATTCCGAATAAAAGGCTTTTTCAAATTCCAGACACGGATATTCCGGATACTAATTATGAGGGCAGAATAAGGACGTAATCCGTCTAGTTAATGAATTTCATTTGTTATTTTATACAATTAAAACATATTCCGTCAAAATACGTGTACACAACACCCGGATTCTTTGTTCTGCTGATATTTTGATCATTAATGCTGTTTCTCTTCTTAGGAAATACCCTCATTATGGTGATAAAATGAATAACTCATCACAAAAACTTAACACAGAATCTAAATGTAAATTAGTTTATTAATTTCTAAATATTAATAGTTGTCTTTCACTTTTTACACCAATAAAATATTTTTTGTTGCGGAGGACTAATGTATATTTGCAATTGAGTATTAGGTGTTACGCACCTAGTAAAAATTATTTTAATACGACCTGGAGAATTAACAAAAATCATTATAATAAAAAGGTATCCTTTCGATTCGTGCGAACTGGGACTCATCAATATCAGTCGGTACCACGCCCCACAACCATTATATATATAGTTAATAAATGTTGGACAATAGGTCAGTACAATCTCCTATACGAGTGTATATTGAAGCAGTAATGGATTTAACTTATATAAAGTCTTCAAGAATGCGACTTTAAAGCCAACTCTCAATATATAAAAATATACCGGACCTTAAAAAGGTACCAACATTATGATTGCCGAGTCGATACCTGATACCAGCACTATGGTTGCAGTGTTGGTACGTGGCTCTAACAATATGGCTGCTGAGTCGGTACCTGCTACTAACACAATGGATTTCAGGGTATGCTAATTAATATAATTAATATAATTTCTGAACAGCTTCTACTGCAGCAAATCCATACACTCTCGTATTTAATTGTTTGTATGCGTATAATTCCTCCAATACACACGATGTCTCGACTATACATTAAATTATATGTTTCGTGTAAAACGGCGTTAAACTTCCCGAATGGAATTTCGTACGGAACATTTCAACAAAGACTTCGCAAACTCCGACTACACTAACTTTTCTTAGTGCTCCTATTTGAGATGGAGAAAATTAGAGAAATAAAAATAAACACGTGTCTTTTATCGTTCACCATAACTTAGTTTGCTTGCGCGTTCTGCATTTTCTACAGTGCTGCGTAAATTTTCTGATATATTATTTCAAGAAAAATCCATCTTCTGCCAAGTTCAAATATAAATTTCAATGAGCATTATTGTGGGTTTAGTTAAACTAAAAATACATCAGGAACAAATTTTTGATCCTGATATAAAAATCAATTTCATTATATATCTACACATGTCAGTACATATTACGCATTGCATAACGCAGAAAAAGCAACTCATTCAGTAGATCGGTTTTGTCCTTATTTGGGAACTCTTCAAGTGCTTTCAGGAATATTTCTGCTGGAAGGGACAGAACATGGACAGGTCTACTTTATATTAACTATTGACTTTTTTGTTAGGCTTTCTATCAGGGAGAATTTATTTAGACTTAAATATCCAAATAGCCAATTAGATACTGTTTTTTTGCGGAGAACCAATTTATATTCAATAGTGTGGTAGGTGTGGCCCAACTAGTAACAGAAAGTTCAAATCGGACCAGAGGATAAACTAAAGTCAGCATAAACGGAATGATTAATCTCATTTGCACATTCGTTTCGGGCTCACTGGTGACTCATCAGTAGAAGACGGTATTACACCATATACCCACTATATATTTGGGTGAGGAATGTGGGACAATTGTATGGTAAAATCTTCTAACCGAATGTGTAAACATGCAGTAGTGGAACTAACTTTATAAAAAGTCTCCGACAATGCAACTTCAAGGCCAGCTCGCCAAATAGAATATGTGAACCGAGTCCGTAAATGGTAGCAACACTAAGACAGTTGTGTCAGTATAAGATATCAACACCATGGTTGCTGGGTCGGTGCATGGTACCAACACAATGGGTTTCAAGATATGCTAAATTTCACTAAATTTGTGAATTAAATCTACTTCTGAATACCTGTTACTCCAGAAAATCCTTAAACTCTGGCCTTGATTGATAACAGTTTTCAAACTTATCTACAGCAGACAATAACTTACTTTTATATATTCAATTGAATGATGTCATGATTACCGCAAATAATGATGACTGATATCAATCAAATCCAGTATGTATAGATTCGCTGATATAACAGATGTTCAGAAATAATAGTAATTCTT
Source organism: Eudiplozoon nipponicum (assembly GCA_029291075.1). Classification (NCBI taxonomy): domain Eukaryota; kingdom Metazoa; phylum Platyhelminthes; class Monogenea; order Mazocraeidea; family Diplozoidae; genus Eudiplozoon; species Eudiplozoon nipponicum. The sequence continues at coordinate 34,302 of JAQBSW010007709.1, read as the reverse complement.
AATTTTGATCAACTTTAGCATACCTTTAATTCCATTGTATTGATACCATGTACAGACTCGGCAACCATTATGTTGGTACCATGTAACTATTCGACACACATACTCTGGAATTAGTTACTGACACAGCAACTGTAGATTGGATACCATTTACAGTCTCGGTATATACAGTTTTATGTAGTGAGTTGGCCTTGAAGTCGCATTTTCGAAGACTTTATATGATTACAGCAGGTTTAAACTTTCTTATAGGAGATTGTAGTGTCCAATTTTTCCATATTCCTTACGCAAATATATAGTAGGTATAGGGCGCAATCCCGGTGCCTACTGATGAGACACCAATACCTTCCGTACATGCTGAATTTGGTTTATCCTAGCCACAATGAATCTGTCACAATAGAATAGACATCACGCTACCTGAAGAAGAGATATTATATATGAACAAATTTATATATATATATATATATATATATATATATATATATATATATATATATATATGTGTGTGTGTGTGTGTATGTGTGTGTGTGTTTAAAATGAATTCCGGCATAGAAAGATCAACTGTGCGCAAATTGTTTGCTACATTGCACAGTACACTCTGCTTTATAGTATGCCCGGAATGAATTAAAGCAGAAGCCCAGCTAAGGCTTCTTCCAATTTCAAATAATGAAATTTTAATTAAATTTTTATTGTAAAATACATCATTTACGGAAGTGTAAATTAATTATAAATCATATGAATATAGCACAGATCAAAATCTATTTTCTTTGCGCCATACCTCGTCTCGAATTTAATATCCGGTACGTTTTATAGTCAGTTATTCGGAAAGCAAGAGAAATAAGTTTTGATTCCAAAAATGACTACAACATAGACCATATATTACAATCGGGTCGAGCTATGGCGAATAAGAAGCGGCATTTTTTAACTATGTTGTATATATATATATATATATATATATATATATATATATATATATATATATATATATATGAGAGTATATATATATATATATATATATATATATATATATATTCTTTATAATAAATTCTTACTTACAGAAATGATTTATTACAAATGCATTATAATGGCCATGCTAAACATGTTTATTTTCTTGTTATTAACACAAATTGCGTAATAAATTTGTAAAATAAAATAACCTTTACTGATAGAGTTACTGCATTTTATTGACTTCAGTCATTTGCATAATGCACAGTTTGACATTTAAGCTTAAGTGCCCTAAATACGGAGTCCTATATATGAATATGAAATGCGGTCATAAGGAAGTCAGTTTGTAAAAACTATTCTGCCAAAAATGACGTTGCTTTTTCAGAATAATGGCGTATATTTGCACGCAAAAAAATCCGCATTAACAAAAGATTTACGGGTAACGGCCAATTGCATAGTTGTGATAATAAAGGAAGTTTCTCGCTTTCATTTAAAAACTAGATTCTGAAAGCAGTTCAGAGGAATATCCAATTTCTAAGATGGAGATGTCCTGTGGTTTTGGATAGGCCTTTACAATTCTTACGAGACAGATTATACTGCTCAATCATTTACTTTCTTGTTTAATATTTAGTTCAAATGAGGATTACCTTAATGGAAATTGGAGAAATCTTAATGATAAACTTCAGATAATAAAATTTGGTTCCATTTGACACTTCATCGTCACAAAAATGCGTGCTTAGTCAGCATCATTCGCCATTTAATTCTGAATGATTTACCCTACGGTTTCTCACATCCACTAAATAATTTTGTCAAAATAACTGATGCAATTATGTCGCCATTGGAGCACAATCCCAAAGACCAGTCTTAAAAATATATATTTTCCTTTGTAAAATTATTAAGAAGTTGTCAGTTAAAAGGTAGCATTAAATATCTAAACCAAAAATATGAACGAGTTTGCAGACAATACAGAACCAGTTGGAATTATTATGGATAGGCAAAAGATTTAGGGCTATTGTTAAACACCACACAATTTTATTTAACCAGTCACACAGCATATCAGAATTACCATCACTCACTCGACAAAACCTGATAATCGTCAGAGCACGACAGAAGGTTTACCAGCGAGAATAAAAAAACAATGCATGTAGAAGAAAAGCAAAATTAGATGTGTGGCTCACATCTCTGGTAATAACATTAAAATTGTGTCTAACTGCAAGTGTTGGCTGCACAATTTCTATGCAGTCATAAGTGTGAATTCTTTGTAGATTTCGCCACATATATATGAGTAATGCAATTAAATAATCATTTATTGCGCGGGTGGTGATAACATTTATTTAAATCAAGCTTTCGAGCTTCAAATAAATACCAACCCAATTACATCCAACCAGAGTTATAATCTAGCAAAATCACCGTCAGTCACAAGTACTGATTTGTTTCGACCTTCCCTGATTATCATCACAGCACAACGGCAAATTGGTTAACGTGGATCAAATCGCAATGTATATTAAAGAATATCAGAAGTCGATATGTGGATCTCATTTTTATTATTCTCGCATAGATAGACTTGACTGAAAATGTCGACTGAACAATTTTATTCAGTCACGAACATAAATTTTTTTCAGCTTTTGCCATATTTACGTAAGTCATACAATTTAACGATAATTGATTTCTCGAGTGGTGATTTCCTTTCTATAAATCATGCTTGCGAGGTTCAACTAATCATCAAACCGATTGAATTTAATTAATCAAAAAACGGTAAAATTACCACCAGTCACATGTATTGACGTGTTTCCAACTCCGAGCAAGATAACAAACATATTACTATACTCAAGGTTGCGGTCTTGATATAAGCACCTGACCCATTGATTACTTACATGTCAGTATAAACTAAGAATTGTATAAAGTAGAAAAGGCAATTCAGCCAGTAGACCGGTTTCGTCATTATTGGCAACTAATCACGTACTGGCCAGAATTTGCCGTGGACAGGGCTCGAACGGGGGCACGTCTGCTTTGGAATCTGGTGCTCTATCCACTAAGCCACCCTGCCGCACACTACACTACACAAAATTTTCAATTATATACTAACTAATTTAACTTGGTTAGTCCATTTTTTCTTTAGGTGTAGCTCATGTGGTATCCATTTAGACCACAAAGTTCCAAATAACCATCCCAAAGCTGTCATTACTGAAGAGACACCACACTACATGGGGAAGTGGAATTGCAATGAACATTTACATAATTAAGTGAACATTGGTTGCGCGGGTGGTGATAACAATTATTATAATTAAGGTTGTATTCTTAATATAAGCACCTGACCCATTAATTACTTGCATATGTCAGTATAAACTAAGGATTTTTTAGTCTGGAATAGGCAATTAATCCACTAGACCAGTTTTGTCCTTATTGGGTATTTTACATTTTCTATCCAGAATTTGCTGCGAAAATGATTCGAACTTGGGCACGTCACCTGTTGCCTTAAACCCTGAGCAAGAATTCAGGGACGACAAGCCATTTGTAGGCACATAGTTTAGAAGAGCTGAGTGGGATTCCAGATGGAGCTCTCATAACTGAAGATCTTGGTGGAAGTACATGAGCATCTATAAATGTAAGTCGAAGGTGTTACTTAGTAGGTTTCAGCTAATTGTAAGAAATTCCGCAAAAAATGTTGGTGTGCAAGAAATTATTGTAGTTAAGCGGATGAGTTGCAAAATGAAAATATTCCGGTCACGGCAACTCTGTTTATTAATTAACTCATTAAATTAATAAATTTAATGTATTATCTGATGCTATGCTTAGCTTTGACCGACAAATTATATATATATATATATATATATATATATATATATATATATATATATATATATATATATATATATATATATATATATATATGAATAATGTGTGCGAATTTGTGTTTAGGTATATACATAACCTATATAAATAAATCCCTAGACGCATCCAGGAATGCTAGCATGATTTGAAAACGTGTTTGTACTCATTTATAAACTATATGCGATCAAATTTCGTTGCCGTTGTTTGATTCCCATTGCGAGTTGCTGCAAATAAATTGGTCGCAACAGTAAGGACAGAGAATCTCCCGAAAGACGAGCTGATGACATAACTTAACAATCATAAATTGCACTGTTAATGATAACAATTCTGTAAGTCAAGTTAGTGAGAATGATTTGAACACCAATCAAATTGTATCCAAACAGTCTTAAAATATAACAAAACCATTGTCAGTCACAGGTACTGATGCGTTTTGACCTTCAATTATTATCATCAGAGTACGACGGCAATCTGATTAACGCGGATTAAACCGCAAAGCCTGTAAAAGAATAGCGAAACAAGATTTTTAGTTCTTATTTCTAGTAATCTTGCATGTATTGTCTTTGACAGTAAATATCAGATGCAAAATTACCATGCAGCCACGAAAATAAACGATTTGCCGCTTTTGTCACATTTACGTAAGTTATTAATCTATACAAACATTGAATGCACGAGTGGAAATAAAAATGCATTTAATCAGGTGTATTTCAATACCATTTGCCTATGAAGTGTAGTAACTTGTCATTAATAACGCATTGAGGATTTCCAGTTGAAAATATTGGGTTGCCATATGAGCTACACCCACGAGAATAAAAAGACTAATTGAGTTACATTCGTTAATATATAACTGAAAATTTTGTGTAGTGTACGGCAGAATGGTACAGAGGTTAGAGCACCAGTTTCCGAAAAAGACGTGCCCAGTTTCAAGCCCTGTCTGCGGCTATTTCTAGCAAGTACATGATGAGTTCCCAATAAGGACGAAACCGGTCTCCTGGATGAATTGTCTTTTCTACACTATACAATACTTAGTTTATACATTGTACCCTTCCTGTGTGCAAAAAAAAAAGAAATTTTATCAGATATAAGAAACGTTTCTTTCGCATAGTATTCTCAAATAACTACTAATGAACATATCTTTATGTTTAAATTGGAAAGCATAACAAGATAGAAATATATGAACATAGAGAGAGTGTGAAAAAAACGGAAACCAATCAATTGCGTGCGTCACATCCAGTTCAAGCTCAATGCCTGGACATGCTTCTGCTTGCATAAATGCGGCTGCAATTTGTTTATCCATAAGGCTCCTATTTGGCTAGCTCCCTTTTGATTTTGCATCTAGTAATTACTTTGAATGCTACGTCTGGAGAACATACGTGCGAAGTTTCGATGATGTTTGCTTGCAATGTCATGCAGACATGTATTCAAAGCCAATTATATATATATATATATATATATATATATATATATATATACATTAGATTAGATGATGTCATACTTACCGCAGAAATGTGATAACTGATATCGATCAAGGCCAGGGTGTATGGATTTACTGGAGTAACAGGTGTTCAGAAAGTGTTGTAATTCTCAATTTCTGGTGAACAATAGCATAAATTGATATCAATCATGTTGGTACCATGTTCCGACTCGGAAACCATAGTGTTAGTACCATGTATCTTTTCGGTGCAATAATGTTGGTATCGGTTACTAACACAATAGCCATAGTGTTAGTATCCTTTACAGACTCGGTATATATTTTATATAGTGTGAGTTAGCGTTGAAGTCGCATTGTCGTAGACTTTATATGATGTTAGCTTCACTATTGCAGGTTTACACATTCGTCTAGGGGATTGTACCGTCCTATTATCCCACATTCTTTGACCAAATATATTGTGGCTAAAGGAAGAAATACCGGCTCCTACTGATGAGTCGCCAGTAAGCACGAAACGAATGTGCATGAGATTATACTTTCCGTTCATGCTGCCTTTGGTGTATCCTTCTGGTCACAACTGAACTAATTTGTTACTTGGTTCGCAACACCTAATATATTCCCTGTTGCGCAACATATTTCTTTTAAAAATTACGACCAAAATGCAATGTATGCGAGACTACTAGTGGTTCAGAGCTGCATATTAAATTTTGCTAACTTTGTATATCCATTGCAATTTGATCAACGTTCTGTGATGATAATGTATTTCATATAATATTGGTATTTTTAAGTGTACAGTATTCAACTTTCGGTTAGAAAATTGTGAGCCCAGGTAAAGAAATATTCTTAAAACTATATTTCATTTAACAATAACTGTTTGCCCAGGTGGTGGTAACAATGCTTTAAATCAAGTTTGCGAGCTTGAAATAAACACCAATCCTATTGTATTTAACCAGTCGTTAAACAACATAACAAAACTACCGCAAGCCACAACGCACTGGTGCGTTTCGACCTTCCATGATCATCATCAGAATACGACGGCAAACTGACTATCGAGAATCAAACCGCATTGAATATATATGGAAATCAATGTTAGATATGCGGCTCTCACCTCTAGCAGTCAGGAAACCAATGAACTTGTATTCTGGTGCTGCCGATTTTAAAATTCTACCTAGTACGGTTTTTGAAAATAGCATGGCCATACAACCCTCCTTAGATCTATCAGATTTAACGTAATTATAATTTTAACTAAATTCACTTAAGGCATCCATCATCGTGGTTTCTAGTATTTTAATAGGAAATTTATATGCCTGAATATTTCCTAAAGCCTGGTTAATTCCAACTCTTTATATTTTACAGTTGTCAGTATAAGGTTTCTGATTGCCATGGATTCACAATACCAATATTTATCCTGCATTGATGGTTTAACTTGAAATTAAAAAGGAGAATTTAATAAATTTTTAATATTGTATCATTTATAAATAATGTTAAATCGCAAAATATTAATTCCACCAAAGTTTCTATTTCAATAGCAAATTGTGGTTCATTCTTTCGATTGGCTAATTTAAAAACATCTAACATACCAGTTAAATACTGTTTATTGCGGAGAACTAATAAATATGCAAGTATGTATTAGGTGTTGCGATCCTAGTAACAAATCAGTTCAGTTGTGACCAGAAGGATAAACCAAAATCAGCATGAATGGAAAGTATAATCCCATGCACATTCGTTTCGTGCTTACTCGCGACTCAACAGTAAAAGCAGGTATTACTCCCTTTAACCATTGTATATTTGGGTGAGGAATATGGGTTAATAGGACGATAAAATCTCCAAGACGAATGTGTAAACCTGCAATAGTGAAGCTAACATCATATAAAGTCTCCACATTGCGACTTCAAGAAAATACACCTATTTTGGAGATCATACATTAAAGAAAACTTATCACTTCACTGACATTACTAGTAAATATAAATTATTAAAGAATGGTAAACTGGCAATTCTTGATGTGGTACTTATGTATACGAACATTCCGGTATAGTTTTCATTAGAGTGTGTCCAGCGTTGTCTAACGGAATACCCTGAAATACTAGAATGTAGTAAAATGGATTATTATGGAGATATTTAAAATTTGTTTTTCATTTACATACTTTATATGAATTCTACCTACAATTAAAATGTGTTCTTATAGGACAAATATTATCGGTCTCAGTCTCTAATATTTTCATGCATTATTTATAAAAAAATCTCTTATTCAGATCTCCCCTCAAACCGAACTTATATTTAATATTCTTAGATGACTTAATTTGGAATCACGAGGACAATGAGTTGGAGAATTTTCTGTATTTAGCTTATCAACTGGGAGAGGTAAAATTTACATTGATAAAAGAAAGGAAAGAAGAATTATCATTTCTAGATGTAAAATTAAAACGAATTGGTCAGACATTAGAAAAAGATTCAACATTAGAAAAAGATATTTAGAAGAGGGATACTTATTCTGGTATCCTCCTGAATTATTGCTCTAATCACCCGTTTGGGATGAAAACAGGCTTTCTAACATCCATGATAATAATATGTTTTAAAATATTGGATTTAAAATATAGGACAAAGAACTGATGAAATTAAAATAAATATTCAGGATAAATGGTTACTCGGAAAAATTAACTGAGGAATTCATAAACGATACTCTATTGTGATTTAATAGAAAAATAGACCAAGAGAAACAGGAAAGGGATTTAAAAAAGCAAAATGAAGATAAACGAAGAATTCTGGTTCCACCAGATTCTAAATTAATTAGAAAAATTAGGACATTAGCAACGAAATACAACATAAAAACAGTGTTAAGACAAGCAATTACAATAGGCAATAAGCTACCGAATCAGAAAGAAAAATATAGAACCGCTCAAAACATCAGGGGTTATGAGATACTTGGTAAAGATTGCAATCTCAGGTATATAGGAGAAACCATGCGTCCAATAAAGTTATGTAAAGGAGAAAATAAAACTTCATGCAAATATATACATAGTCATAGATCAGATCTAGCCAGGCACTCATTGGAGACAGGTCATTAGATAACCTGGGATGGGTGTAAACGGATTGCACTATGTAACCGAAATAGATTAACCAGGTTGATTAGAGAATCAATTGAAATAAAAACAGGAATGAACGTCATGCATATGACATGTGTATAAAAATCATTAGGCTCAATATTTAATGAAGCCTTTTAGAATGGAAAGAAACGTAGATTGGAGGAATCAGAGCTAACAATAAATCCAAATAAGAGACCGCGACTATGAATCTGAGACAAAAAACGGAACAAATTAGATGGAGATAGAAAAAGGTAATTTGGCTATAGTTAGATTTATATATATATATATATATATATATATATATATATATATATATATATATATATTTGTGTGTGTGTGTGTGAAAACACAACACTTATTCCATATTTAAAAAAATAGTGAAACTGGTAACGATAATTTTTTTGAACATTTTCGATTTATATAAGATGTGAGAGCAACTCACATTGTTTCTTATATGTTTACCTCAATATACTTAACATATATGCGTATCTATATTTCTATACATATTACGCTGAGGCATGTATATCATTGATTCTAAATATTCATATAAGATGTGGGCTGAACTCACATGGTTGCTTAAATGCTTATTTAGATATTCGCATATATATGTAGAAAAATATTTAGATTTTTATATATAAAGGCAAGTGTGTTACCCTAAACTTTGAGTGTTATTTAGGATAACACACTTGCCTTTACCAGCAATCGAAGAGAAACAGCCGTTAATGTCGATGTGAAATATTATTTACCAATATACATGCGCAATTTGTCGTTCAACTTACGTAGGCCGATCGACCAGACGGTTAATTACTCGAATGGGAAAACATTTCAACTTAAACGCATGTTTTAAATCAAATGGTGAATACACGTCTGCTATTGCGCAACACATCATCGAAACATCGCACGTATGTTCTCCAGACGTAGCATTCAAAGTAATTACTAAATGCAAAAAGAAAAGCCACTTACGAAGCCTTATGGATAAACAAATTGCAGCCGGTATTGTGTAAATAGAAGAAGCACGTACAAGCATTGAGCTTGAACTGGATGTGACGCACGCAATTTGATTGGTTTCCGTTTTTAACACTCTCTTTATGTTCACGTATTTCTATCTTTTTTTGCTTTCAAATTTATATATAAAGATATGTTCATTAGTAGATATTTCAGAAGAAAATGCGAAAAAAATGTTTCTTATATCTGATAAAATTTCTTTTTGTTTTTGCACACAGGAAGGGTACAATGAATTAAAAAAAGTGTTTTGACTGATATAATTTATCCGTTGGACTCACAGTGTTGCTTGTATGATATTCATATTATATATATATATATATATACATATATATATATATATATATATATCGTGTATACCCGTATACATATACAATAAATATGTAAATTAATAAAATTTATTTAAATACACAAGATTGCTAATTTATATACATATGTACATGGTTTCGACACAGATATTTAAATGGAGAAATTAATTTATACAGGATATGAGTATTAATGTGTATTTGGTTGAGAGACGATTCTTTAATGTAGGCTCCGTATTCGGTCTTGTCCAAACGATAGAATAATACTATATTCTTTCTATAACCTATTGCAAACAGGATGGGATTAGGTAAACTGGGGTATTTGAGGACAACTGCTATATTGAAATCAAAAAATTTTGTTGATCTTTCTATGCGTCCGGAACAGCAATTAAAAATATAGACACCATGTATAGGCGTGCATGTTAATCAATAAGGTTTGCTTATAGTTATTTCATAAATAGCACTTTAGTATAATACACAGATGTGTTTATATGTGGTTGTGTGCGGGGAGGGGTGACATTTGAGTATTAGAGACTTGGTATGAAGACCGGATATTAAGAAGACAATTAAAAATATTTTTAGAATTAAAATAAATAAAAATATATCTGTCTTGAATGAGGATACCACATTTGCAACAAGTTGTGCTTTATTTCTGTGCGTATTGTGTCAGCCCTGAAGATGGGACTGGAAATAAGGTCCCGAAAATTAGGAAGAAGAAGAGTGGCAAATTTTGTTCCAACGTCATTTTCAGACAAACAGCTAATGAAAGTCTTAAAAAGGAAGGGGCAAGTGAGAACCCATCAATCAAGGCCAATAATCAGAGCACCTGAAAATGTACAACATTCAAGATTTTACCGACCTACGAAGCTAGTCTTTGTCATTATAACGATTATTTCCATCACCAACATTATCATTGAGTTAGATTTTATTGTAATTGCAGCATTTTTTTCACTACAAGATAACTTTTCTCGATAAGTTTATGTCATCATAAATTATATTTTGAAAAAACGGCGAAGAGCTTACAAAATTTCTTCGACTTGTCTTGTAAAACAAGTATATGGGATGGAATTGATTGGTTTTCTGGCTAAATGTGACCTGAAATAAGTAGAAAATTGAAATCGATAAAGATAGAATGATTGAATAATGGTCCATGGTCATCGTTTTACCGAAGTTACATAATTGGCTTCAAAATGAACCACTCCAGTGACGTTCATTTTAAAATTTCTATTGTCAAGTTATAAAAATGTACCCGGTTGATACCAAATTTTGGTACTCAGTTTGTTTCTACTGGCAGCACGCACTCGTTCCATGCAACTTTTTGAAAAACCAAATGATAATGCTACCATAACGGTTATAGAGAAATTATCTTACGATAATTTGCGCGTAAGACCCTCAGCTTTACATTTATATCCTACGGAATATCAGTGAAAAAGATGTAATATTTCTTTCATATGGTCACAGGCTCAACTGTAGCCTACCGAGCAAGATCTCCATTCATGTATGCAATAATGTTCGTGTAGCGATTGTATAATTTGTAATGTGACTAGTTACATGACTTACAGACTGTGAGAATCGGTTGACCAGATGAATAAGCCACTGAAAAGATGGCTGACCGACACCATTTATTTAACGACCGAAGGCAAAAATGAGAGCCGATTTAAATCAGTGGCATTTTCTATATATTTTATGATCCTGGTTTCGCGTACAATTGACATCGGAATGCCGTATGCATATTGCAGTTTTTCTAGTATGGTATAGGTGCGTTTAACGATGGCAAATAATTAAGCGATTAGCCTTGAAGACTCCGTACATTAGATGGCATTTATTAAAAACCCTACAGATAACATTTCCCACGTATCTCTCCATCTAACACACAAACACACAAATTCATAATAGTGTGTTTTTTCTTCCTAACTACCAGCGAAATAAACCATAAATCAAATTACCAGTCAGCTTCATTGTCTGTCAGAAATATCCTCTGCAAAATTTGTAATTATTTTTAAATCAAGTTTACGAACTTCAGGTAAGCCCCAATTACATTGTGACTAACCAGTTCCAAAATGAAGGAAAACTACAATCAGTCACACGTCCTAAAGCTTTTTCACCTTTTATGTTCATCGTAAGAGACTAACGGCGACCTGAGTAATGTGGATCTACGCGTGCTGCATATTGAAGGGAAGCGAAATTAGATATAAGGTTCTCATATCTAGTAGTACCGCACACATTTTACTCGAATGTAAACGCCGGCTACGTAATTTCTTTACAGTCATGATCATAAGCTTTCTACAGCTGTTACAACATTTATATATGCAACACAATTAATCTATGATTTGCTACGCTTTCGATAAAATGAGTTTAGTGTTTACATCATTCCCATAAGCAGTATTAAAATAATTGCTATCACCACCGGGAAATCAATGATTGTTTAATTGAATAAATTTTATACATCCAGCGTAGGCTGAAAAAAGCAACCCTTCCTGATTGCATAGAAATTGTGCGGCCGAGATTTCCTTTCAAGTATAAAATATGCGCGATTACTCCATGTGAAAGCCGCATATCCAATCCTGCTTTTCTAACATATTTATTTTGGTTTGATCCTCGTTAGAAAGTGTGCCGTCCAATTCTGATAATGATCATGAAAAGTCGACACGCTTCAGTATTTGTGACTGATGGTAGTTTTGCCAAGTTGTGCGGAAACTTACATACAATTGGATTGATGTATATATCAAGCTCGCTAATTGATTTAAAGAATTGTTATTTCCACCCGACCAAGCAATGCATGTTTAAATCTACAACATATATAAGCATGGCAAAAGATGCAAAGGGTTTAAGTTCATCTCAACTAAAATTCATGTGAGACTATTAGAGGTATGAGCCGGTACAACAAATTTAACTATTTTACTAACATTATTTCTGTCGGGAAATTGAGATGAAACTTATTCTTTTGCTTGGGACAATACATCAACAAATACCATGTAGGATACATTGTAAGTAAAAGATTAAAACTAGTTATTAAGAAACTATTGTAGATTAACATTCCTTAGCTAGAAATAGGCCGCAATATATGTCACAAATTCCAGGTAAATCATCTTAAACCAAAAAAAATATTAGAAACAACGAAACCTTACTTTATTATCACAATTTCAAGTACAAATACAACCATAACCACAATTTTATTACAAATACAAATACACCAACCAATACAAATAATATTACAATTAATTATACTACTTCTAAAACTACAATTACTGCAACAACTACTCATAAAAACACCAAAACCACTATTACTATTACTATTATATCTACTATTACTGCTATTACTACTGCTAATGCAAATGCTAATACTATTCGTACTAACAAATACAATCGCCAATTATACTACCACCACTATTAATAAAATAGTATTAATAATGCTATTATTTCTGATACTACTAATAATAAAATAATATTACTGTTACCAACAAACATTTTTACTATTACAAATAATACAACTACTGATACAAATATTATTACTACTAATAATACTTCTACTACAATTAATAATAATGATACTAATATTGATTATTCTACTACTACTATTACTAATTCCCATATTACTATTACTATTACTACCTCCAATACTAATATTACTAATTATACTATTACTAATATTACTTATATTAATTCTACTACTTTTAAGACTAATACTAAAGACAACTAGCACTAATAAAATTTCAAATCCTACCTTACGCCTCTTCCTCCTCTTATTCCTCCTTTTCCACCTCTTGCTGCTCACTTTACTATTTCTACTACCACATATACTACTAGTAATTCAATTACAACAAGCTCTACTACGACAGCACATATCAATACTACTATTAATACAAATAATAATACTAAAATTACTACTAATAATACTAGTATTACTGTTGATCTCATCGACTACCGCGCCTCTACTAATGCTATCATTGCGAATATTACTATTAATGCTACTATCATTAAAACTAATACAAATAATAATACTAATACTTATACAACTATTACTATTCCTACTCCCTGTACTGATCCTTCTATTATTACCATTACAAATAATAATATTATTATTATTATTAGTAGTAGTAATTTCAATAAAAACAAAACATAATATGTATTCTTACTCATGTATTATTATTATTATTATTGTGTGTGTATTATTTTATTATTATGTGTGTGTGTATAATAATATAACCAATACTATCACTGTACTAATATTATTACAACTAGTGCTACTTCTACTTATTTAATTCCTGCTACTTCCACGAATACTACGAATACTACTAACACTACTATTACTACTTCTACTAACACCGCTACTGCTACTAGTACCACTAATATAACCCATGCATTTACTACTTATAATAAAACTGTTGATACTTCTGCCATTACTGAACCTACATCTACTTAAAATCTGCGACATCATTGTCCTACTCAACTGCTACTGCTCCTGCTATTACTAATAACACTAATAATAATAATACTGCTAGTTCTACCATGGCAAATTTTAATATTCTCAACTATCACAAATATTAATACTACTATTTCTACTAATATAAATAATAGTAATCCTAAAACTACCAGTACTATTATAAAACCTATTTATAATACTACTACAACTACTTTTCTTCCTTCTCAACCTATTCGTCCACCTTTCTACCACCACCAATACTACCACTAACACAACTACGGCTAATTCTATTACTACGACTACCACTACTAATAATAATATTAATAATAATACTACTATTATCAATACTACTAGTAGTATTACTACTATTAATATTATTACTATCGTTACTACTACTATTACAATTATTTTTATACTACCACCACCATTGCTACTGTTGCTACTAATATAAATGCAGCTAGCACTGCCCACAATATCTGACAGTTCACAATACTAATTTTATTACTACTACTACTACTACTAATAATAATACTGTTACTAAATTTTCTTCTACAACTATTATTACTCCTACTCCTCCTCATCTTACCATAGCTAATATTCTACTACTGACTACTACTACTACTACTAGGTACTATTAACAATATATGGTAATAATAATAATAATAATAATAATAATAATAATAATAAGAATAATAAGGAGAAGAAGAAGAAGAAAAATAAGAAGATGAAGTAGATGAAGAAGAAGAAAAATAAGAAGATGAAGTAGATGAAGAAGAAGAAGTAGGAGAAGGAGAAGTAGAAGAAGAAGAATAGGATGACGCTGATAATTAAGAGGAAGAATAAGGATATGAATAATTAATGAATAAAAATATTAGTAATACTAAGAAGAAGATGAATTAAAATGACAAAAAAGAGAAAGAATTACAATGCTTCTACGGCTACTACTACAAATATTACTACTACCACTACCACTATTACAACTACAACTAATACTTCTTCAAATAAAACCGTTATTGCTACTACTAAATCTACTACTTATTATTATTACTACTATTATTATTACTGCTTATTATTCTGCTGCTCCTTCTACTACTACTACTAAGTCAACTGATACTACCGCTATTAAAAATACTAACATTATTAGTATTACATTCAGTAATATTTTTATTAATACAATAATTGCAATACTGCATTGCGTAAAATTCATTCTATTTTGTTAAAATTTCAGAGCTTGATTTTGCCCGAGCATTTTCCATTTATATTTTCTCTTTGAGATATAATCTATATAATGAAATCTCCAAGGGAATGTTTAATAATTATCTTTTAAAAATACTTTCGCTTTACGTAGTTTGTGTTTATGCTCAAACTGAGGAAGTTTTGATGAGATGTCCTTGACTTAGTGGTTGAAGTATTTGCCTTCTGAGAGAAGTACCATCATTTTGAGGCCAAACAGCTGTCTTTGCTATCCTTGTTAAGTTTTCTAATATTGACATAAAATAGTATTACAAAAGGCATGACAATATAAGGTTATTTGTAGTAGAAATTCAAAATTAACCTTTAATAGTTATAGTTATATATTTTGCAGTATTTATCTTGTTCATTTATTAAAATATTGTTTAAGGACTTGATATAAACAATAATTTCATTTTTTACCAGTCACACATAACCTTACCGCCGCCAATCTAATTTAAAGACGCATTCCGACCTCCAATTTTCATATATCTAGCACGGCAGTAATCAAATTGTCGCAGATCAAATGTAATGTATTTAAAAGTTATGCAAAAAAGGATCTCCTTAAAGTCAAATAAAACAAAAATTGGTTGCGCAGTGGGTGATAACAATTACTTGAATTAATGTCGCGATTTTGATATAAACACCAGTCCATTTATATAAATACATTTCTCAGTGTTAACTAAGCATTGCATAATTTTAAGAAAGCATTTTATCCCATAGACCTGTTTCGTCGTTTTTGGAAACTCTTCACTTATTGCTCAGAATTTGCTGCGGACATGGCTCCAAACTGGACACGTCTCATTCGGTGTCTGTGACTCTAACCCCTGATCCAAATTTCCGCATGCAACAAACAATTTTCAGCTTTAAATACTGTTTGTTGCTTTATGTTTTCTAGTGTTTTTTGGTGAGCCTTTCATTCAGCTGAAACCAGTAAGCACGAAACTAATGCACACATTAAATTGTTCCTTCCGTTCATGCTGACTTTGGTTTATCTTTCTGGTCCTATTTGAACTAATTTGTTACTAGGTGTGCAACACCTAATACACAATTATATATATATATATATATATATATATATATATATATATATATATATATATATATATATATATATATATATATATATATATATATCGTATATTTCTAATAAGGAAGAAATATTTCTCTCAGCAGGAGCTATATATTGAATGGAAGTGATTCAGTAACTGATATATTGTTGAAACTTCATTCAAATACATAAGAATTTATATAAATGAAAGATTGTAAAGCGAAGTTTAGTAATAATAAATAAATGGTCCTTATCCAGTTTATGATTAATGTTTTTTCTTCCTAATTAGAAATATTCTGTGAATATTCGAAGGCAATGGACTTTATATATATATATATATATATATATATATATATATATATATATATATATATATATATATATATATTAGCTCTCCGCAACAAACAGTATCTAACTGTTTGGCAAAAATTTTAAAAGTTAGTTTCTATGTTGTTTCTGCGTATTTGTTGAAGGGATTAATCGAAATAATACATATTTGCCGCATTATATTTTTGATAGTAGGTTTTTCTTTTAGCGTCCATCTTTACTTAATACAGTTAACAGTATCTTCAATATTTCTTTCAGCAAGAGCTGTATTTTGAATGGAAGTGATTCGTTAATAGATATATTGCTGAAACTTCATTCAAACATATCATTAGATACAGTACAAAATATCCGTAGATAGAATATACGTCTGCATTGAAAATGTATTCTTGATATTCGAGGGTCCTTTCCTAAATCTTTATCTACTTGTACAAAGTTCTAGTAGTTAATGGAGACAAGATGACTTATTACTTATTGCTCAATTATATTATTGAATGAAGGGATAGTTGAGTAAAATTTATAATCCTTTTCATTAATTTCTCTCCTAATTTAAGGCATCAGCTATACTGTAAATTTTTTCAACACAAGCTTCTATTTTTCCATTACTCAAAATCTTGTTAAAAGAATAAGTTACAACAGACTGCATAAAGGGTATGGAATCAATCGCTTTCCTCAAATATTTTATTGTTTTGGAGATTTGATTTTAATACCATATCACTATCGATAACAAGCTGCTGTTCATTATTATATAAAATATTAAGTGATAGTCATGCGGTTAAATTTTTGGGCATTATTCAATAAATTACTAAACTCCAGCAAGTAACATGTGAATTCACTATCAGTTTTATCTAATGGTAAAATCTGTTTATCTTTCTCTCCGTACATACAGTAAACATTCTGGAGTTTGTAGGCTATATTATGAATATATATTAGTACTGTCAATAGTATAGAATATATTTTATTAACTATTTTATCCAATCTCAGTTTTTATGACTTTTAATTATATTGTATCAATATCATATTTGTATAATCTACTATCCACCATTTTCTTTACTCTATAAAAAAGTGCTTTTATGAAATCAATTAATTTAATAAGGTTAACACCGGACCAACAGATTTTTAAGTTTTCATATTTCAATAAAAAATACAGAATAACAAATCTGCTTAAATTCTGTTTGTTGCGGAGACCTGATATATATGCAAGTATGTATTAGGTGTTGCGAACCTAGTAACAAATTAGTTCAGTTGTGACCACAAGGCTAAACCAAAGGCAGCATGAACGGAAATTATAATCTCATGCACATTCGTTTCGTGCTTATTGGCGACTCATCAGTAGGAGCCGGATTACGCTCTTTACCCTCTATATATGGGTGAGGAATGGGGATAATAGGACGGTAAAATCTCTATACGAATGTGTAAACCTGCAATAGAAAGCTAACTTCAAACAAAATCTTCGACAATGTGATTTGAAAGCCAACTCACTATATATATATATATATATATATATATATATATATATATATATATATATATATATATATATATATATATATATATATATATATATATATATATATATATACCAATTGTGCAAAGGGTACCAACACTATGGCCATTGTGTCAATACCCAATACCAGCATCATGGTACTGAAAATGTACATATTAGCAACATTATGGTTGCCTAGTCGGTACATGGTATCAACACAATGAATTTCAATATATGGTAAAGTTCACCAAAATTGAGTATTTTAACTATTTTTGAACACAATTTACTCCAACAAATCTATACACTCTGGAATTGATCAATATCAGTTATCACATTTCGCGGTATTTATGACATCATTCAATTAAATATATAACAGCTAGATACCTTTTGTTGCGAGAAGTAATATAATTGCAATTGTGTATTAGGTGTTGCGCACCTAGTAATAAATTAGTTTAAATATGACCAGAAGGATAAACCGAAGACAGCATAAACAGAAATTAAAATCCCGTGCATATTCATTTCGTGCTTACTGGCGACTCATCTGTAGGAGCTGGTAAAATGCTCTTCTTCTATTATATATTTGTTTGGGGAATATGGGAATATAGGACGGTACGAATGTGTAAACCTACTGTAGCGAATCTAATCTCATATAAAGCCTTCGATAATGCGACTTCAAATCTAACTCACCATATAGAATACATATACTTTTATCAAATCGGAATAAATAACCGGTCTTGGTCTATATAATGAAGGTACACAATTTCTTTGAGTCACACAGCTAGTGTTCGTAATCTTATGTGATTAACAGTTACAAATAGAAATAGTATGCTACAAACGAAGAAATCTGAAGGGGTGCGTGAGAAGCCGAGACAGGGTGTGAGAGAGATAATTTTATAGATTGAGTGCTTGCGAGAGTGAAATGCAACTAATAAATGCGTTTTCCAACGGTATGTTTACCCTTAAAATTTTCGCTGTTTCAGATTGTCATTCGTATTTGCTTAGAGAGCAGCTGTTATTGTAACTTCCCGTCAGATAGATTCGTAAATATTGACTTTACAATGGTAAGACTAGTAACATGAAGGATTGCTTCCTTTATCGATTTCGTTAACTTAACTTTATAGCATCAAAATAATCTGGCATTAAAGCATTTACTTAATTAATATTTGAATAGAATTTAATTTTCGCATAAGTTAAGGTGAAATGTTTCGGAGATGTAAAAATTTCTGGCTAGCCTTATTTTGATTAACAGATGCATGTTTGTTTTATATTTCCTTTATGAAAAATAAAATTATATTATTTCATTATAAGCCACTATTGCGACACTAATCTGCACTTATAGTGGTTTGCTTTCGCCTCGTCCTAATCCTGACGAATTGATCGTTTATCGCTATCCGTGACCAAATATGCCTCTTTATTCTCGACTTATTCATTTGCCACCGACGGAAGAATCTACATATCTTTACACAGAAGGATTCTTTCGCTCAGTATGAATATAAAAACTACTTTGATTTTTTAGACAGTAAATTCTCGATATGTGTCCATTAGCATGAACAAAAAATTTAATGACTTATTTCTGTGTTTCGCGCTTACTCGTACTCCAAATTATGAGTCGACAATGCGCCCTAATGACTAGCACATTCTATTTATTTTATGTGAACTAACTTATTATTAGGTACACTGTACGTAATATATAGTTGCATATTCTTTTCAACCATAATTCTGTAGCCACTATTTTCTCTTTGGACAGTGTCGAGATTAACACATAATTGTGATAAAATTTGTTGACAGTCTTGCGTGGTTTGACGTTCCTTGGTCAGACTTCGAACCGCGTGAAAAATCGATAAAATTAATGGGTTTTCCGTTATTCCTGGCTATCCGCTCGTATGCTAGTTTATTACCGTAGTGAAATTATTTAAAAAAATAGCTCTAAGCTGTTGAATACGTCTCACTTTGAGACGTGGTTGGAGTCATAGTGCACAATTTGCAGCCTGATGTATATGCGGACACACATTGCAAAATCTTCCCACCAATTATGTCACACTGAATCAGTTTTCCTGTCGTTATTGAAAACATATAATAAGAAAATCTTGTGTGTAATTCCTTATCTCGCAAGGAAATCGAAAGTACTGTAGAAGATATTTCAGGGTACAAATACAAAGGTTCGCAATACGAAATATATAACAGCATAAGTATATATAATATACTAAAGAAACTTCGATATAGTCAACTTTTCAACTTATAATATATTTTGAGAAAAGTCATGTTTGGCGCCAAATTTTGCTGAAACTAGTGTGTATACATTCATATAAGTGGAAAGCTAAATGATTTTCCCGATGATGGAGGACTTCAAATCTAGAAAAAACAACCATTCTTCGCATATAATACATTTAAGTGCAAATATTTACACATTGTAAAGATTTCCCAATGGCGTGCTCTCGTTTAGGTGTTAGGTCTAATAAGAACTAATAGAATATTTTCAGCAACAGCACTCACATCAGTTATTTTATATTTCGTGAGCCTGCGACTTTCATATTGAGAGGGATGTCTGTCGGCTTGTACTAGTGCTCCTGTGTCAACACCTGCGGCTTGAAATGAACTGATTTGCGCTTTGACTAACGCAGTTTTCATTGTTCCAGTAGTCTTCTTTTTCCGATATATTTTGGCTAAACTTATAAATAACCTTCATCAGTTAGAATTTGCCTCACAAGTTTAACAAATGAAACTTGCTTCAGTAGTTTAGTTTTTTAAACTTTTGATGCAAATTATGACTGATGAAGGCTATCGATAAGTTTAGCCGATATATATTGGAAAAAGAATACTACTGGAACAATGAAAGCTGCGTTAGTCAAACTGCAGATCAGGTAATTTCTATTAATCCATGTTCGCAAAAATAATCTTCATCTGTGGCTTGTGTCAAAATTGTCATACCTTATACTGAAAAATCAATATAGCTGTGTATATCAATTTCTATTTACGCACGGAAAAAGTTTGTTTGGTCTTCTCAGTCGAACAAATAGTTTTTACCACTTATTACTTTGCACAATGTTAGTTGAGTAACCATTCCTGCGAGATATTGTCTATAAAAACGTTTTTTGCTTATAAACCTTCGCAGATTTTCCTAGGTCTGTGTACCGGAAAATCTTAGTCAGGCAGAATATTCAAATCGTATGTCGTATAACCATCAGCAAAATCTGTATGACCTAGAAACCGGACTTGTTAACCAATTTGAGCATTTTCAGAGTTAAAATGCAGTCGTCATTCTGCACCTAAGTATGAAATTGTTGCTATGTTTTGGCTTAATTAATCATTTCATTGACATACGCAGTCGTACAGAGTTTATATGCCACGAAGTTGTTCATCGTACTTTGCAACGCATTACATGTTTTTTTTCAGACCAACTGATACACGAGTGAAGGGATAATAAAATCGCGGTTCATACATCGCCCATTTCTACAATTCTTCCGGTCGGAAGTCTAATTGCCAGTAACTCTGCTTTGGATCAAGCACAGATAATAACTTGCTTTCTTCTCATTGAAGTAAAAAATCATGGAGGACAGGCAATGTATTTAGAATTTAATTCATCACAGTATTCAATTGGCAAAAGTATACCACTTTCCAAAGCGTACCACCATTTTTCATTATGCACACTATGGGAGCCTGAAAGACACAGGATAAAAAATATAGTACTTCATCATCATCCATCTCATGCGTTGTTTGAGTAGCAGCCGCGAATTGTTTGTAGACTACCGTAAACTTGTCGAGACTCCTAACCGTTGCTTGAATCTAACCATAATTTAATGCGCCGTACTATAGAACCTAAACTTTTGATGCAATTGAAGGGCCGCTTAAATACAGTGTTGTGATTGATTTAAGACTTTTTTCACCATTCTGGTAACACACGTTTCATATTACGTTGGAGTAATACATATCGACTAGATGTCCATCGTGATCATGGGCATTGCGCAGTTTACACATTTTTTACAACTAATTTAGTCATCCATTTTTCAATAAAATCAATGCCAAAACCATTTTTCAGAATCTTTTAAATATCAAAAGGCTGGATAGGTGTCTTCGTGTATTAATTACTTAGATCCCATTTTCCGGGAAAACCATCACTGCGCGAAGAGGCCTGGTATTACTTTGATTCCGTAGGTCAAAATTTCTTCAATACTCTCTTTTATATTATAGAATCCAAACTAAGTAGAATTTCATATTTACCAATACCCAAAGCACGTATACATTCACTGTTCGTTTTAATCTCAATGAAAACAAATTTGTTTTTACAAAATTCATAATTCTAAATATTATTAGTTTGTTATATATCAATCATCCTATTAAAGCGCATAAAATCTATTCTTTAAATTATTCAATTATGGCTGGTAATATCTATTGTGCATAATTAATTAATAAACAATTTATAAATAAGAACTTTGCATCATTTTACTGAATAGTCGTTTTTCAGGAAGCGTCTATACTCATTATTTAGAAAATATTTGGAGCTCGTTAGTCCTTTTCATTATTACAGTGGTACCTCGAGATACGAGTTTAATTCGTTCCAGGACCGAGTTCATAAGTCAATCGGCTCGTATCTCAAACGACTTTCTCATATTTCAAATAACTGAATTCGATTTAATCCGTTCAGGATCTATGAAAAATCCCCAACCCATTGGAAATTATGAATAAAGATATGTTTTTAAATAACAAACAAACATGTATAATTAACAAATACATAACAAAATATGAAATAAAGAAATTAAAGTGTTATTTAGCATAATAGTCTTACTTTGGAGGCAGACGAGTGCGGTTAACGAAGGTGAACGGCAAGGAGGAGGGAAGGGGAATGGGATGAGGGCACTGTAGACAAGTAAGTAAACGGCCCTTTTTTAGAACTATTTCCGTAACTTTAAAACTAAAAATACACATTCACTCGTGCTAATCTCTTCCAAATCCATCGTGTGTTGAATCATCTGCAGCTCCTTCAACTCATCAGTTGAGAGTTCCTCCTCATGTGCTTCGACGAAATTGTTTACGTCACCCTCATCTACCTCCAAAACCATCGACTTTCCAAGAAATACAATCTCTTCCAACTCTTCTTGCTCGGTCTTGGGCTCAAACCCCTTGCCATGCCAAGTCAATGATACGTAGACAGATCACGATGTTGTAATGATCTCTCCAAAACTCTGGAAGGGTTAGACTTGTGTTTTCCGTCACTTCAAAGCAGCGGCGGGATAAGTGCTTCGTGTATAACGTTTTGAAGTTGGAAATGATCTGCTGATCCATCGGCTGTATGATTGAAGTCGTATTGGGTGGTAGGTAGAGAACTTTGATAAACTGAAACTCCTCCATAATATTATCTTCAAGACCAGGTGAGTGGGCTTGAGCATTATCAAGGATGAGCAATGCTTAGATCGAGAGTTTATTTTCTTGCAGATACGTCTTCACTGCAGGGCCAAAGACGAGATTTACCCAATCAGTAAAAAACAGCCGCGTAACCCATGCTCTAGCATTGGCGCGCCACATAACGTGCAATTTATCTTTCAGTACCTTGTGCGTCTTGAAGGCTCGAGGATTTTCCGAGTGATAAACTATCAGTGGCTTCACTTTACAATCACCACCAGCATTTGCACATAATGCACGGGTCAGACAGTACTTCATGGGTTTATGGCCTGGCATCATCTTCTCCTCTGCTGTGATGTAAGTCCTCCGTGACATTTTCTTCCAAAATAGGCACGTTTCAACGCAGTTGAACATCTGTTGCGGGATGTAGCCTTCCCTCGCAACAAGCGCAGCGAAACTTTAGATGTGCGTATGGGTTGCTTTCACGTCCGCATTCGCAGCTTCTCTATGCCACACCACCGAATGGATGCCAGCACTCTTCTTAAAATTATCAAACCAGATATGGCTAGCCTTAAACGCTTCTTCCCATGCCTCTTTATTAGT
This sequence comes from Eudiplozoon nipponicum, assembly GCA_029291075.1. Taxonomy (NCBI): domain Eukaryota; kingdom Metazoa; phylum Platyhelminthes; class Monogenea; order Mazocraeidea; family Diplozoidae; genus Eudiplozoon; species Eudiplozoon nipponicum. The sequence goes on along the minus strand of JAQBSW010007709.1, from coordinate 10,261 downwards.
TGATGTTTCTTTCTTCACTAAGTCGGCATAAATACTCCGTGCTTTATCGCATATTACCGTCTCCGTCAGTGCATCTGCTGCAAACTCCTTCTCTATCACCCACACGTGCAGAAGCTTCTCCATTTTCTAGTAGATATTTGTTCTTAATTGGGAAAGAATTGTGGCTCCTTTTGCTGGTGCAGCACTTAGGATGGCATCCTTCAGTTCAATATCGTACAAATTGTCGACGTAATACGGTCATAGATCTTTGCGAATTCAATCACTCGTGCGCCCCGCTCATGTTTTTCTATTATTTCTTGCCTTAGTTCAATCGACATCATCCTCTTCTTCCAGTCACAATTGGCCTTAGCACTCACTTTCTTCGGCCACATGATAACAAAAAATAGTTCAGTAATCACGCAAAAATCAAGAAAAAAATGTGTACAGCGCACAAGTTATTCTTCGATTCAAGCGGGTAACACGTGCGAGTGAGCGAGAGATTCTCTCGGATGATGCTCGACCCTGCGCGCCATCTAGCGGGACGCTCCGGAAACACGGCTCGTATCTCGGATTCGGGCTTGTATCTTGAACGAAAATATGGCCCGAGCTCCGTCTCGTATCTTAAAAAACTCGTATGTTAGTTTGCTCGTATCTCGAGGTACTACTTTACTATTGTTTTAACTAAAATCGGAGAACATTTTATTCAAAAATTTACAATGCATCCAATGCTGAATCATTGAATGCCAGTTACATTTCAACTAATGCCTCTGGATGTACTTCCCATCTTGAAGATCCTACATTGCTTCTATTAAACAAAAATAGTCAATTTGCCACCCTTGAAAGTGATATTAAATAAAGTTATAATGGCATGATTTCGTTATGTGGATTTTATCTGAATTATGTATAAATTGCATAAGGCAGCAAATGAAATTTATTGAGTTGACGAATTTCGTCCTTATTAGGCAATCTTTATGTGCTTACCATAATTGTTTCGGCCAGAACTTGAACCAAAGTACATCTGATTTAGAGTCCTGCTACTAAATTAGTGCCGCACCCGAGCTACGCATTAAGTTTAGTTAGTCCCTTATTCGGGTGGATAAAATATTGCATCGACTTCAATACAAACATCCAACTAGCAATTCACTATCTGTCAATCTATAAAAGATACCATGACGCCCGTGAAACAAAATTATAATGACAAGAATTTCTTATGTGCCTGTTGTCAGTATAATCTAATAATGGCATAATGTAGCAAATGCAATGTAATAAGTAGCGTCGTTTCGTCCTTATTTAACACTTAACAAGTACTTGCAAGAATTGCTGCGACCAGGGCCAAATCCGGAGTGCGTTTGCTTAAAAATAATGAAATTAAATCTGGAGGAGAGACTGGCCAAACAATTTAAATCATATAAAATTTCAAGTTGCACAAATTTCACGGTTTGCCTGGTGTTGTCAAAAACACGCATGACTACCTGTGGTTCGAACATCGGCATCGGTCGTTCTGTGAAGTATTTGATGAGTATCCAATAAAGACGTAACTGATTTATTCGATAATTTGCATTTGCTGTATTGTGTAATCTTTATCCTATTTGGACAAAATATGTTTAACAAAATCCTGTCATTATATTTAATTTATGATCTTACGCAAAATTAGAGACAGTTACATGGTCATTCTTGCAGCTGATATTAAAACAATATATGTGATTGTGGCAGAAACGAAATCATAAATGATATTTCTAATTACTTCTCTAATTTTGGCGTTTTACTGTGGTTAAGTAATAGCTGCAACCTAAGAAAGCAAGCAGGATATAGCACTCAAAAGATGAAATCTATAAACTGTGTCAGTTGAAATATCAAGACTGCAAAAGATTGACGGCTAGGCGCATTTATTTTTCTGCTGATCAAATTAGATTTTCGAATGTGTAGGAATAATTTAACCATAAGTTTCCATGGGCAGGAACAAGGTATATATCTACACTACATGATAGCGCATTTCCATGACTTTCCATTCGGGGACAATATTTAGTAGGTGCGAAATGATAAAGCCTCGTTACATATTAATATATACCTGCTTATAAAATTTGGAGACGTTTTCCAATTAATTACGCTGAATAAAATATATCGCACTTACACTAACCTAAGGTTGGGTCTCATTAACTCTATCCAAATAACAACCTAAACGGATTATTCTAATTTGTACAGACCTTACACATAGTTCCTAATCTAGCAATGTGTGCTAACGTGCAACGTACATGGAAGATTGATGTAAAACTCAATTTTTAGTAGCATTTAACGCACTTGTTTATTTTGATAAGCAATCCAATCTAACATATACAGTTTTCTGCCGACGAAAAGAAAGCATATGTCTTGTGATGTTTACGAGATTATGTTTTGCTTGTCTCACTAATCTACAATAAGGCGGTTGATCAGCAAAGTATCATCTGTTGTAGAATAAACACCTGTAACTTTAAAACTAACAGTCGGCAAAGTCAAATTTCTAACTTTAGGCAAAATAGACACATACATATACATATCTGCATGTATATTAATAAAAAAGAAATATTAATCAGCGAAACATAATTTATGACTTAATTAATACAAAGATAATCAACCTACCCTGTTACATATATTTATTGTTAGGTAAACTTCTCAGTGAATATATAGCATATTTTTGTGAATAAAACTGATTTATCGGGTAATACGATGAAGGCATTTCTTAATTTTTCTGAAGAGAAAGAACGATAGTAGTTCTCTTACATTAGTGATATTTCATTTTGCAGTTGAGACGTGTATCTACAATCAAGGAGTTCTTATTTGATGATGATGTAATATTTCATGTTGAATAAATGCACTTTTGCTATACAATCGAATAATGAAAAACTTTTCGAATAATGATAAAAATTCTTCAGCTCCAGTTTGTGAGCGTGATGTAAACACCCATTCCTTTGTACATAACAGGTTTCGCACAACATCGAAAAACTACCTTCAGTTACAGGCACTGGCGCGTTTTGAGATTCTATAGTAATCCTTAGTAAACAACGTTGAACTGACTAACAAAGATCAGACAGATATAAAAAGAAAGAAATATTAGATATGCAGCTATCACGACTCGCATATATTGCACATTGCTGGAACTGTCGGATACAATAATTTGTACTTGAATAGAAATTTCGGCATAAAATTATCAATGCAGCTTCAAATATTGACATTTTACAATTTATATATATATATATATATATATATATATATATATAAGTAAATAAAAATTAGATATGTGGCTTCCGTCTCTAGTAATCTATCTAGTATCTAACACGTTTTACAACGTAATAAAACTAATGTCAGTACACATGTTTTGGCGCGTTTCGACCTAACAGTGTCATCAACAGAACATGAAGGAAAACAAATAAACAAGGATCAAACCGCAATGTAAATGTAAGTTATTGAAAATTAGATATGCACCTCTCACGTCTTGTAGTTTCGCATACATTGCAGTAAGTTAATGTTCATGATTGCATAGAAATTCAAAGCGGTTTGATCCTCACTAGACAGTTTTCCGTCGTTCTCTGATGATGACCATAGAAGGTCGAAACGAGTCAGTGCGTGCGACTGGCAGTAGTTTTGCTATGTTGGTCAACGACTGTTTGAATACAGTGGAATTGGTGTTTAATTCAAGTTCGCAAACTTGATTTAAAGAACTGTTCTTGTGTGTGTTTTTTCTAAATTTGAAAGCAGTGTCCGTGTCAGTGGCCTAACTTCAATAATAAATAAATTGACAACAGCATCACGCATATATTTGTAACACTTACCAGTATCATATACAAACGCCTGTTCTCAAGAAGGTTTAGTAAAATCTAATTCAACACTTTAAATATTGTAAATAACATCGCCACAACATTCACTTGGTTACGAATGCCCTTATTTAAACACGAACATCTAGTCGTGTTTGCACAACGAATTACGTTTTCGCAAAGTTTGAATTAGGAGCAGCCTTCAGCTTCATTTATCAATCAAATCCTCAATAAGAGCACTTTTAAACAAAAAATTCATTTCGCTAAACTCCATTATAATTTTTAATGTATTTATTTCTGACTTAGTTTACACACTCATATTACTCAGCAACCGAACATATATGTAGTTACATTTTATTCAGTGTTGTGATCTTGGTATAAACACCTGACCCATTAGGTACATACTCTTTCAGTATAAACTAAGTTTTGTAGAATGTAGAAAAGACGATTCATCCAGTTGATCGTTTTTGTCCTTGCTTATTTCACATTATAAAATATTTAGTTTATACTGACAAACATATGTGCATAATTGGTCTGGTGTTTATATCAAGATCGCAACCTTGATTAAGAAGTAACTGTTATAACAGCCCGCGCAAACAATGTTCGTTTAAACAAATTAATGAAACAATAATTATAATCAAGGTTGCGGTCTTGATATAAACACCTGACCCATTAATTACTTACATATGTCAGTATAAACTAAGAATTGTATAGTGTAGAAAAGGCAATTCATCCAGTAGACCGGTTTCGTCCTTATAGGACACTTATCACGTACTGGTCAGAATTTACTGCGGACAGGGCTGGAACTCTGGCACGATTGCTTCGGAATCTGGTGCTCTAACCACTGAACCATTCTGCGCACTACATAATTTTTGGATTATATACGAAGATATAAAGTGTCAAGGGAATTTAATATAAAAAATTATATTCCATTGAGTAGCAATGTTGTAGGGTAATTATTCTGCAAATTCAGGAAACATTTACTATCCGATGTGGATTCAGAAAGCACATTTAACATTGTTCGGTTTTGCTTTGGCTAAGCATTAGCAATTAATTTATTGGGGATTAAACAAAAAATTGTTTTTCAATAGAAATAACGGTACAAATAAAATGCATACAAAATTTATTTCATTCAATAATGTTAAAAAGTCCGCGACAAATTCTGGCCAGTACATGATGAGTTCCCAATAAGGACGAAACCGGTCTACTGGATGAATTGCCTCTTCTACACTATACAATTCTTAGTTTATACTGACATATGTAAGTAATTAATGGGTCAGGTGTTTATATCAAGACCGCAACCTTGATTATAATAATTGTTATCACCACCCGCGCAACCAATGTTCGTTTAATTATATAATGAAACAATAGTGTGAATTAAACTAAAGTAAGAAAGTAGTTGGAATGCTAATGATGATTGGATACTTAGCCGATATTTTTTTCAAAATTTTATTTGAAATTTTGCAGTTATCAAGAATTCTGTTTAATGGAAATTTTAAAATTATATTCATTTTTTTATGTTAACCATTCCCGGAAAGCCATGATATTTGTTATCCTTAAAATGTTTATTACAAGATTCGCTGTGATCCAGACAATTTTGTGGACCATAGAGTATTCGGCAGAGAAAAACAAATTGTGAAATACGTTTCTGCGCAGCCCGAGTCCTGCCTGCGTGTCAGCGTCTTTACCTTCAGACAGTGTCCCATTCAAAAATGGAGCTTTAGCTTGTTCGCCATGGTTGAGTAGTGACCAGCGCAGAATAAATTTTGTAACACAGTGATGCATGCATTTATGTTTAGGTGTTGTGAATACATCAGGTTCGACATCTAAATCAAAAAATACGCTCTCGGGCAGTTTATATTCGTTGTGTCAGATAGCAAGAAAATGTGCGAGATAAATACACTTCTTCAGCTCAGTGTCAGAGGAGAGAGTGTGATGGACTTTAAAGTGTATTTTATAATTATGCACAAAACTACTCACAAGGTGTATTTCACTGATTGATGGGAACTTATTATAATCGTATTCTATTTAATAGTGAAATGAACTAATTTTTATTTTGCTATTTCATCTTTCTCTTTCTAAAATATAATAGTACATAAATTAGGCAACAGCTTTGACTGCGAGCTGCCTAATGATAATTGTTAAACACTGTGTGAACCCATAATTCCAATAAGTTAATTATCCGTGACAGCTGGCTTAATGATCTTAAGTTCATTTTCTTCGTAAGCTTCGAAATAGGGACACGATAAGATTTGTGCATACATCAGAAATACCAACATTTTAATTAAATAAACGGACAAAAATAGGAAGCTTTACATTCCTGATTAACCTGTAAGAGAATTATCCGTGGCAGCTGGCTTGATAATCGTAAGTTTATTCTATAGAAAAGCTGCCATATTGGGGTACAAAAAGATTTTTGAACACATCAGAAATGCCAACGTTCTCAACAAATAGACAGTAGAAAATAGGACCGAAATTTTAAACTGCGTGTCCAGTAAAATGTCAGTGCATAAAACAGTCTAGTTTTTGATAATATATTATGTCAGAAGCGGGTAGCTTTACATTCCTGATTATCCTGTAATCGAATTATCCATGGCTGCTGGTTGGATATTCTTAAGTTCACTCCATAAAAAAGCTTCGAAATGGGGATACGAAAAGATTTGTGCACACGCAAGCGTTTTGCGTAAATTGCTACGTGTAATAGATCGACTCAATTATTAATTATGGTGAATTCTATGTGAATTCTATCTAAGCAACTATCAATCCGGGAGTATAAGGCGCAGTTGCAAATTAAAGTAACGCACTTTTGTCTTAACTGATGCAGTTGTTTTGGAATGTTCCAAATTGGAACCAGTGTTACGAATTAATATGTTCAGTCACAAATTCTGACGCCTTAATTTTAAGCAGATATATGCGATCGAACACCAGGCGATTTTGTCTAGTCTAATTTGTTATGGATTAGAGCTATTTCACGTTATCTAAAGTACAAGAAATATCAAATGATATGATAAGTCATGATAAGGAATTCAGTCTCATTGAAGTATGATACTGTGCCTAGTTCTCAACACTTAATTACAGAAACGTTCAGAATCAATATTTGCAATGTCAATCCCTTTTATGTAATGTTGTTCTCCCAGTTTATTCAAAATTTGAAGCGAATAATGATTCACAGTAAATCCGATTATATTAACTGCGTCATATAATAAAAATGCACGAATGTAGCACACTCATTAAGCTTAGCGAAAAAACTCAAAGATTGACAGCTTTTAAAATTGATCTTCCTTTAACAGCCAAGACTGTGCCACGACTTTTTCAATAAATCAGAATTTGGACGAGAAATTTTGTTTAAACGTTTTAAAACAATTTGCATGCTTTACAGTTAATGTAAAACGATTCTTATTTACATACTTGTAGATTATTTAGATAAACAAAAGAAATTTATGAACAGAATCGTACTAAATTTGAACTACTGATAATCACTAAAAATTAAGCGCAAGGGAAAAATCAGTAAAAATTAGTTCAAAATGTGTTCTGCGTCGTTAAATCGTGAATGCTAATTATTAACTATGTATTAAAGAATGTTACTTTTCGAGCCACATAATATCATGCAGTAATTATTGATGGGCCTAGATTCATAAGCAGCGTCATCCACCAGCGTTTTAACAAAACTTAATCAGGAGTTTGATAGGCGACTTATTAAGCGCTTAATATCCAATATTGCCTGCTAGCCTCAGACTAGAAATTCTCGGTGGAAATCTGTAGGGCCACCAATGTCCCAACAATAAATTAACGAGCAACGGAAAATATAGATTAGTAACACGATGTAATCGGTATTTAATCAGCGCGAGGTTCTATATAATCTGAACATCAGATAGTCATAAACGTAGTAAACATATTCTATCGTGTAGTCTAAATATATTAAAGACATGCATTTATGTTAACAGAATGAAAATCATTTGTGCAAAACTAATAATTTTGTATCATTGGTCTTCTCTTGATGAATATACAGTATGCAAAAGCTGCTCCGCTGTGCTCATAACTCAATCTATCTGAGGAAAATTGGCACGTCTGCCCTTCATGCAGATGTTTTTGCTTAATTTGTTGTTCTGTTTAAAACAAATTGAATTTATGATGACATAAGTACTAATTTGGGATACTTTCATGCTCGAAGTTGTTGCTTGTTTCGCAATGCTTAATATAAATGCCACTCATTTTAAATAGTCTGGGAGTCTTCTTGCAAGCTTTGCTGATAATTTTTCACTGTGTGATGTCTGTTCTCTAATTATTTAATGTGCTCATGCAGTCAGTTGTGATTCAATAATGGGAGCTGAGAAAGAAGACGGCAGGGTATTCTTTCAAAGATCTACTAATTAAAGAACCCGGCAAATTATATCACTGAAAATTGCGGATCAGCAATTGTATGAATTTTCCATTCGGGCAGAGAATATTAAACATTCTATATTGTTTTAAAAGGCTGTTCTCTTTTATAGGAATAGAAATCGGTCTATTCACTTAAAAATTTATAATTTATAGATATACCAAATGGAATCAAAACAAAAGTTTTTTGTAATGTCTTTAGTAAAATTTCATTCAGATAGAATTTTTTATTATTATTTGTTGCTTAACAGCGCCGTTGCCTGTTTTTCGAATTTATATACATCTATCTACTTAAAAAACTTATAATTAATCTTCAAAAGCATTCAGATCAATAACACAAACGGATTGATGGATGGGGCGAGATTGCATTTAAGTCGCAAATATTGATAAATTCATGATACTCAACAAAACCGCAAATTCAGATTAGAATTTTTATTAGTTTATTCGTTGAAAACCAAACTTTCTTTAAATCTTGTTTAATGACATGGGAAATGAAGGCGGATTGATAAATTTAGAAAGACCTCATTCGTGAATCATACATCTATCAACTCATTTTTGACAATTCATGGCTTGTAGTAATAAGAATTATAGGCTTCACTAACAGAGCGAGCCAGTAATTCAGACAACCATGAATAAAATGAACATTTTCAGTGACCTTGGGACATATCCTTCCCATACAGCGAAAGGCCTCTAATTTGATTGTAATGTTTAGTTAACTTTTAATGAATTGTAACTGAATGAGGGCTAGCGTGCTATGCGCGTATGCCAAGTTTCCACTATTGAAATTAGCATTTGCACCTTGGATTTATAACTAGGTAAAAAGGAATATGTTGCATCTCAACCTTGGTGGACGGACTCATAGAACAGAAAATAACTCGTAAAATTGATCCACCATCTTTATTAAAATTTGGACACACGGTATTTTCTAGTGGCTATAAAATAACTAATAATAATAACAAGACTTATTCAATTCCAGATTTGCCATGACCAAGTTACACAGGATGGTATTTTTTTCTAAGCGGTTCAAATTTTATAGTCGATAAAAATAAAGCATACATTTTAACTTTAAATTCGCAAACTTTCCTGTTCTTTAATCCTCGTGTCGATCTCTTAAGATTTTCAATTCACAGACGATAAATAAAATGGTTTTTATTGAAATTGCCTGACCAATTGCCTTATTACAAAAATATAAAATTTGTTTAATTGTGCATTAGTTGTTGCGTGCCTAGTAAAAAATTAATTAAAATATGAGAAGAAGAATAAACAAGAGACAACATGAACAGAAAGTTTAATCTCGTGCACATTCGTTTCGTGCTTAATGGTGACTCATAATTAGTGACTACTATATATTTTGGTGAGGGATATGGCAAAATAGGACGATACAATCTCCTTATCGAATGTGTAAATATGCAGTAAGGAATTTAAATTCATATAAAGTTTTTGATAACACGAGTTTAAAGCCAACTTGCTATATATAATATATATACCTGTAAAGGGTACCAAATCAATGACTATTTTGTCAGTTCCAAATATCATCATTGTGGTACCAAAATGGTACATTGAACTAACACCATGCTTTACAAGTCAATACATGGTAACAACACAATGGATTTCAATGTTTGCCAATGTATGTTCACCAAAATTGCGAAATATAATTATGTCTAAACACCTGTTAACCCAGCAAATCCATACACTCTGGCCTCGTTCGATATCAGTTATCTTATTTCGCGGTAATCATGACATCATTCAATTAGATATATAACATTTAGATAATGTTTGTGGTGGAAAACTAATACATACGCATTGTAAAAATTATTTTAAATATGACGAGAAGGATAAATAAAAAACAGCATGAACAGAGAATATAATCTCGTCCACATTAGTTTCGAGCATGAATATTAATGTCCGGCTTTTGCATGACGCAGTATACATGTCAGCTGCAACATTAACATAACTGTGTAACAATATTAGAGAACAATATTTGAACTTCTACATCGAACTCATTTTACACTTGAGTTGTACGAAAGTTATATATAGCACACGTCGTCGCGCTACATTTCATGCTCCAAAACCCGATTGACTATGGATTCAAATAAATTCTGGCCAGTACTTGATGA
>JAQBSW010007708.1:0-39000 GCA_029291075.1 Eudiplozoon nipponicum | reverse complement strand
GTAATTGTCCCAATGGAAATGCGGTTCTATCACATCTTTGTTTACTGGCCATGCCAGTAAACAAATATGTGATTACGAACTCAGCCCGATCGAAAACAAAAAGGAAATGGAAATTGTGATTAGTCGGATCTTTGTGAAACTGTTTGTGCAAAGCTAGAAACCGCGTACGCAAAACGCGACATTGGAAAATATGAAGTTGGCACTCCGCAATCAAATTTCAAAAAAATACTTAATTTTGTTTGTTTTTATTCTTCACCTAAATGAACTGAAACTAATTTGGTTGAGTTATATATAAATATAAATATATATATATATATATTTCATAATGGCCTCTCTTCATATTGCATCTTAGGATGTCAGTTATAAACCTTAAGTTGAAATACTTGTTATAGGCCCATCTATGGATAACTGATATATAAGTATATATATATATATATATATATATATATATATATATATATAGCAGGGCAAAAATTTATAGTAGCATGTGGCAGTTGTTATGTAGTGGATGAGTGTAAGCCTGATGCAAACGTGACAAAATTGAGACCCCGGCCGTGGAAACATTTGCTCGTATTTGGAGATCTCCCGATAAGAATGAAACCATTCGTCTTAATGCATTTTATTTGATTCCTTATTCAATGTTCATTTTTTACTCATAATACCTGTACATAATTTTCTTTCGTTCAGAATAAGCATACCTGTAGATAGAAAATGAAATTTATCCATTAAACCGTTTTTCCCTATTGATTACTCGCCATATATAGCCGAATTCTCTCGAACAGTATTTTAACTCGGGAAAATTGAGTTTAAAGTCTCGCAGCTCATCCTCTAAGTTGGGAAGTCGTGCATTTTATACAATTTCAGTTAAACACCAACATAATTTAAACGAACATTGTCTGCGCGGCCGGTGATAACAATTATTATAATCTAGGTTGCGGTCTTGATATAAGCACCTGATCCATTAATTACTTACATATGTAGTATAAACTAAGAATTGTATAGTGTAGAAAAGGGAATTTATCCAGTAGACCGGTTTCGTCCTTTTTGAGAACTCATCATGTACTGGCCAGAATTTGCCAAGGACAGGGCTCGAACCTGGGTACGTCTGCTTCGCAGTCTGGTGCTCTAACCACTGAGCCACCCTGCCGCACACTACACTACACACAAGTTTCAGTTATATACTAACTAATGTAACTGAGCCACCCTGTCGCTCAGTGGTAAGAGCATCAGATTCCGAAGCAGACGTGCCCAGGTTCGAGCTCTGTCCGCGGCAAATTCTGGCCAGTACATGATGAGTTCCCAATAAAAACGAAACCTGTCTACTGGATGAATTACTTTTCTACACTGTACAATTCTTAGTTTATACTGACATATGTAAGTAATTAATTGGTCAGGTGCTTATATGAAGACTGCAACCAACATAATTTTTTAATATATATATTAGTTCTTCGCAACAAACAGTATTTAGCTGTAATAATTTTTTTTTGTTTTGTCAGTTTTTGCTTAAGATGGATCTTCTCGAGTATCGCTTTTGACTAAAAGTTCCAGTTATCCATCCTTCATTTTGTTAGTACAAGACGGATAATGTACCATCGACGAATTATTATGGCCATAATTTGAACATGAAATTTAGTTTAGAACCATGCAACTAATTGCATACGCCAATGTAAACACGCATTGCACGCAATGTTAAATTTTATTCCAACTATAATATCTAACAATTATTTTCATGTGAATCATACAGGGTATTCTTCCGACCTAATGTTCGAACTAGTTATTCTAGTAATCTAGTTATATATCAGTATAAGACAAGCATAATGCTTCCTAAGAAAGGAATATTTGATTAAAGTGAAATAGCCGGATTTGTTTAGATACGTCTTGTATAAATTAAGCATTGAGTCTACAAAACCCGTCGTATTCTAATTGGGCATTCACCAGTTTTAGCCAGAATGGTCACGGCCGGAGATTGAGTCGCTCCTCATTTGGCTCAGAATAATTCATATTAGTCCCTGAGACTCCGAATTTATGTATCATCAAAATACAGACAACCCAGGAAAAATAGCATTTGTCTCATAATGAAAGATCGGTGGTAACCAGTAGGAAATTTAGAATGAAAACTATATCAACTAAAATCTGCCTAAACGGAAGAAAGACAAAAGTATTTGGAGTAAAACTGGAACCTTAAAAAAATCAGCATTAGGAGATGAGTTGCAACATTCCTCAAAACTTTTGCCCGAATAGAAGGAGGGCATTGATCTAGAAGATGAGGGTTATTCGGTTTCTTATCCAAAGTTTAAAACACATCGACATTATACGTGTTATCAAATTCTGCTTCTATAATTTAATTAGGTATGAATAGATGGATTTTTAAAGCGAAAATTTATACAAGCACATGACTGATCAAGCAAACCCACTATTGTGTGTCAGCATAATCCATAAAAACCGTACATCCAGGTATACTGTCTAGATAATAAAAACGACATCAAGAATTCACATAATTTAGTTAAAAATTTAACAGTATATAAATAAAGAAATCATTAACACCAAAGTTTTATTAAATTTCATTCATGATTCTGATTTACTACTTAAATTAACTGGCCTATTATAGTGCTAGCGTCGCAGGCTCGTATTAATAGAACAGGAATAGTCCGAATGTATTGCTTGCCCCAAGCAATTGTTCAAATTTACTTTTATACACTAATAAAAAAATTGTCGCTTTGAAAGTGTGATCATTTATTAATATCTCCTTAGCAAGACTTCGTAAAATTTTACTTTGTTAAAGATTTTTATCAAGATGTGCTATAATAATTTAAAGAAGCAAAAAAAGCAATGAAATTCAGTCGGTGCTAAGCATGCCGACAGTATGAAAATACACACGTAAATGCATAAATGCACACATATTTTAAGAAGAATGTATGGAAAAAGATACATGCATATACACACATACATAAATAAGATGTATATATAGTATATATAAGAGTATATATATATATATATATATATATATACATACATAATTGTTATAATATATGTATTGAATACAATAAATCTATATATCAATAATAAACATAAATATGATGTATACATAAATAAATAAATATATCCATAAACAAATACATACTTATAAGCATACATAAACACATGTACATGCATGTATACATACATAAGCACAAATATACATACATACAAAAACATATAAATATATGTATACATAAATACACATACGCACAAACATAAATGCATATATTTATCCTTACATACATACATACATACATACATATCTGTTTACAAATATAACAGTATATCAACACACACACATACACACATAAATACATACATACATACATACAGACATAAATGCATAGATACATACATAAAAACATACGTACATATCTACAAACATATATGCATACATACATGCATACATACATACATGCATGCATACATATTTGCATTTGCATCTACGGAAATGTAGGAAAAACATTTATTCGAATAAAAATTCCTCATACACCTTAAAGAATATTCAGATACCAACTTTTACATTAAAATCTGAATGTGCAAGCAAATAACTGCAGGCATAATCACCAAAGTTTATAGACAAGGTAATAAACAGTTAGCTGGAATCTCTCAAAAAATCTGTTACCTTAAAGTCCCTATTTATGAGCTGAATCATATCAGAGATATTTTGCTCCTGGCAAAATATGTTTGCACTTTTTTTATGAAATATTATTTAATTAGTAATAATAATCTATATAGTCATGCAAAAGAGGAACATTTTTGCTAAAGGTAGCTCTAATTTTTTTTTAAAATTCTTGAAATTATGTTAACCTCATATACCTTACCCGTCAAACAATGCTATAATCTTAGATTACGAAATTAGTAATGGCTCTTCGTAAGATAGTTAGGAAATCCAAACGGAAAATAGCTTTACAAACTACGTGCACAACAGAAATATAATTTTGACTTCTCATAGTCAGTAGGCAACTTGATTTTGTTCACAAAACGAGACTAAACTCCTAAAAAGCAGCTAATAACGTTGCGATTTATACTCCTTTGCACATATGTTAATTCTAATTATGTTGTAAATATACACGGTTTCTGATCGAGTTTTTATTTTATATATATATATAAACTAGATGTTGCACGAAATAGCCAAGGAAATTCGTCCAAATTGGGCCCTAATCAAAATTGTTCCTCTCAGTTGTATGATATCTATTCTATAAAGAGAAATTTCGATCGCCAGTTTGAAATTGAAGTCGAAAGCAATAAAAAATAGACTCCATCTGAAGGAAGAACTGACAACGCAATATAAGTTGACATATTACGGAAAACAGCACGTAGTGCGAGGTTTGGACTATGAAGTAGATGGGTTGCAATTTTCTAGAGAAATCGTGCTTCTGTTAGGACCGCAGTCGCAGCAATTACGGTTAGTACTTGATGAATTTACAATAAGGACGATAACGGTCTATGTGATGCATTGCATTTGCCAACTTATTCTATGTTTAGAGTACACTGACAATATATATATATATATATATATATATATATATATATATAATATATCACATTAAATAAGAATGACATAACATAATATATGTTGTTGACATAAAAAAATGACAAGAGCATAGGCAAAAAATTAGCTAAATATTTCTAATTTATTCATAGGGTAAATCCAAATATTATTCACAATAATTGCTGGCAGGCACCAAACCCACTGCCATTTCGCCCAGGATCCTACAAATCATACACTACGTCACTGAATTACTATCGAAACTAGATGGAATAAAATAAATTTTGTGCATCGCGTGAGAACTTTGTAAAATTATCGACCCGTGCTCTCAATCAATTTTCGTTTCTACCCAGAAATCTTTATTAAGAGCAACTTTCATTGCTATCTTGTGCAATTTTCCATCAAAAACAACATTATATATATATATATATATATATATATATATATATATATATATATATATATATATATATATAAAGCAAAATCAGAAAAATTATTATTTATCTATGAAGCCCTTTACATAAAACAACAAGCACCTGACCTTAATATTCAAAAGTTTCATCAACATGATATTCTTATCGACTGGCCAAGAATAACAAACTTCAACAACAATCTACTAGTACCCAACCAAGAGCAAACAGGCCCTCGACTAGAATCAACAAACATACAATCGGATTGGCAACAAACTGAAGTGGAAATAACACAGGCGCATAAGATGACAGAAGTCTCCAAACAATGTGAGCGTTTAACACTGCAATCCACACTGGCGTTGTTACCATGTGAAAACGACAGCTTTGCGCAACAAGGTGAAACGATGAACTATACTGGGAAAAATAGCACTTGTATATGTAACAGTGAACAATGCGCACAAATGGTTAATTCTCAAGCTATCAAAACAATAATGACAAGATCTCAGACATCACTTTGCAATACTGCGAGAATGACCTTTACATGCAAACACGCATACACACAAACACAAACGCATACACACTCACCAACTAGTCAAAACAAGAAACAGCAGTAAAAACGAGTCAGATTTGTTACCACTAGCATAATCAATTGAAAACCCAAAATGTATAAATATGTATGATTGTATAAGAGATGATTAGTATTCACGAAATAAATGGCCTTTATCCACTTTGTTATTTGTGTTTTCCTAATTATAAGAATATATATATACTCATAGTACCAATTCCAAGTGAAAAAAGAATAAGGAAATTATATGAGATGCAAGAACCGTTTATTTATAATTTTTTTCTCAAGTATCCACAAGTGAGCATCTCTTTATGCATAAATCGAACTGCAGTTTGTTTATCCGTATAACCTCGTGTGTGGCATTGTATTGCATCTTAAATGCTACATTTGGAGAAGATACGTGTGAAACTTCAAAGATACGTTGCGCAATTTCAGACGTATTCAGCACTTCATTTAAAATCCTCATACATATTTTCTCCAGAAGTAGCGTTTAAGATAACTGCAAAATGCAATAACTGAAATGAGTTAGACACATACGAAGCTCTATGAATAAAAAAAACTGAAGCGGGTTTATGCAAGCAGAAGAAGCCTGTTCGGGCATTGAGATTGAACTGGAGGTGATGCACGTAATTGATTGGTCGTTCCATTATTTTAAACTCTCTCCATATTTACACTTTCCTATTAGACCGGTTTCGTCATTAGTGAGCACTATACAAGTATTTTCAAAAGTTTCAAAGCCCGGGATATCAACCAGGTTGCATTTGATTTATTCTTGCAACTCATTCTAACATCACCAAATCCATGCACTGTTCTAACGTTACAGATATATACCAACACATATCTAGAAGTCTTCCCTATATATATATATATATATATATATATATATATATATAAATATATATATATATATATATATTTCGGGAGGGTGGGGAGGCAATCTCGCGTCATATGGCAAATGATAATTGTCTTTACATCATATTAAGTTGCATACATTTTTTCTACACTACGTGAATTTCGACCTGACTGTATTTCCTTTGTCTAAATATTTTTTTCCATTATATAGTGGATAATAGTATAGAGCAATATCCCACTGTCAAGTATCCATTAAGTTCAACACGCCTTCGTTGTTGAGCTTAAGCTTTTTTGCGTGCTAATATTGATCATATTCTCTGATTCTTGATTAATTTAATTTATAATAGATGCGTCATGCGTAAAACAAATTATATAGAGGAGCCATTTTTATTAAAATGCTCATGTGTCCTTTTTAACGCGTTACGTACTATTAACTGGTAGTTATTCTCACGCAATCTCATAATCAATTCAATTAGCGATAACATAGTAGGCAATTATATTCGTTTCCGATTTTTATGGCTATACAATATAGGATTGATGCTGATTTTAATAAACCGGTTTATAGCAAGCAATAACTACAGTTGGCGGCAAGCAATCAATAAAGCTTAGCTCCAATTTGCTGATATAGAAAAAGCCCTAAATCATTTATTGTTTTACCGGTAATTCATATTACTGGCTGTTTTATAACAAAGCTGTTCGATTGAGGAGATGAAATTATAAATTAGTGCATATTCCACACTCTCAAGTTGACCTTGTCATAAGTTAGGAAGTATGTAATTGTCTATTTAATACATAAATTTATTTATTTCATTGACGAAAGCATGAGAAGAATGCAGTCATTCTCCTAGAAGAAAATTATCACGCATATATCTTGAAATCTTCCACAAATTCCCAATAGTGTAAAATGCATTTTAAAAAGCGGAGAATTAAACGAACACGGGTTGTGCGGGCGGTGATACAAATTACTTTTAATCAAGGTTGCGATCTTATTACAAACACCTGACCCATTATGTGCATACATTTGTCAGTATAAACTAAGTATTGTACAGTGTGGAAGATTCAATTCATCCAGTAGACCGGTTTCGTCCTTATTGGGTACTCATCACGTACTGACCAGAATTTGCCGCGGACATGGATCGAACCTCGACACGTCTGCTTCGGAATCTGGTGCTCTAACCACTAACCACAGAGAAATGGTTAACCAAACCAACTGAACGAATATAGGTGTTTTTCATAGAATTCCAACATCGAGGACTTTTAGTCTGAAAGGAAATCATTAATTGAAGTATAAGAAATGCGAACAGAGGCTGTAACAGTTCATCAGATTCGACAAACCAACTAGTCAGCGTAATACATGTGTTCACTTAACTGTACTTCTCGGCGACTGACTCTGCGAAGAAATAAGCTAGCTCTACGCAAGACTCTGATCGTCTCCCTCCAATCCACCCGGTACAAGAAGCGTTTTCTACTATTCACACGGAAACAGACATTAGATTTCAAAAACCAGAAGATACTACCAAGACGTTTGAAGGAAACAATATGAAAAATATGTCAAGATAACTACTCAGGTTTACCGATTTTCACAGGCAAGCCTTTTAACTCGTTTAAATTTAAAGAGATCGACTAACTTTAATATTGTGCTTATGCAGCAAAAGTAAGAACACGCAAAGTCAATTTTAAGGTATGAATAGTTTCACGATCATGATGATGAATTTAGGTATGCTCCGCTCTGTCTATCGTAAACTGTAATGTAAAAAATCAACAAAATGGGTTGACCCAAATGTATTAGGTTTCAGCTAGCCCGAAAAGCAAATAGCATACGAAGGTTTGCTTTGCATCATTGTCACTGTATAACTCAAATGAACATCTACATAAATACACCTTAACACACCGCAAAATTGAATATTGAGAAATTTAAAACTAGTTAATAATGGATCGATTATGGTACACTTGCCATTTTTTAGATTTAAAATTTAAGATGCAGCACTAATCTAGCAATTGGTATATATTAAAGGAAATATAAAGAAATAGGATAATGTTGAGGGCATAAATGGAAACTAATTAAAGCTTTGCTAAAATTAGCATATTATAATATTCCTGAAGAGAAATACTATATGAAAATACGAAAATTATGCTTCTCAACACACTAACGGATATCAAAACGAAATAAATATATAGTTTCAATAAACTTAGATGCGTATCTCACCCATAGTTTTGAATTCGTCCTTCAAGTATGTCCACATCTCGTCCCCCCTCTATGTTATTCTCTCTTCAATTTTAGATATCTTAAAAGATATTCCTTTAGCACACAACGTTTCGGCTATTAGTGTAAACCGTGGAGATAATTTTAAGTTGATAAGGCTGAATAGCATATTTGTTGGAATCGCAAAATATTCCCTAACAAAAAAACCCATCAAGAAAATTTTATTCACATCGTTCACCATTCCCAATTTGAACTAATTTTATGGCTGGTTAACACTCCACTCTTAGTAACATATTCATTAATATAAGTTTCACCATTGAGATTAAATATGCAGTCGCTATATAATTACGATTCGCCTCCTATTCTTAAATTTTATTAATAAAAATTTCATCACTCGCGAAAACAAAACTTACATACGACGGAAATAAGCACTGTTTTAAAACATGAATATATTCATTATGCAACAATGAGTATTAATAGCACAGTTAACTGGAACAAATAAACTAATTTTACATAAACCGTGTATTAAAATCGATTACTTAATAAAAAATTTCTAAACTAATAAAATCGCGCGTTGATGATTAAGGAATCGAATAATAATGTTTTATAGCTACACATGCAAGTCAGCAATTCCATATCTATAGTAAGCACGAAATGGATGTACACTAAATTATACGTTTGGTTCATGCAGTTTGTGATTTATCCTTCTGGTCATATTTGAACTAATTTGTTACTAGGTGCGCAGTACCTACTACACAATTGGTTATGGTTAGACTTCCCTTTAGGAGGAAACTACTTGGAATCTCCTAAAATCTGGACACCTAACAAACCAACTCAAATTTGCCATTATACAACATACTCCATGCCATACGAATAAACAATAATTGATGGCGCGGGTTGTGGTAACAATTCTTTAAATCATGTTTGCGAGCTTGAAGTAAACACAAATCCCATCGTATTTAACCAGTCGTCGAACAACATACCAATACTACCGCCAGCCGCAACGCACTGACGCGTTTCGACCTTCCTTGATCATTATCAGAGTACGACGGCAAACTGACTATCGAGGATCAAACCGCATTGAATATATATGGAAATCAAATTTAGATATGCGGGTCTCACCTCTAGCAGTCTCGCATACATTGAACTTGACTGGAAATGCCGACTGCACAATTACTATAGTCACGAACATTAACTGTTTGCAGCTTTCGCCACATATACATATATAGACAATACAATTTAACAATATTTGATTGCGCGGGTGGAGGTAACAATGCTTTAAATCAAGTTTGCAAGCTTGAAGTAAACACAAAACCAATTGTATTTAACCAGTCTTCGAACAACATAACAAAACTAACGCCAGCCGCAAGTTCAATGTATGCAAGACTGCTAGAGGTGAGAGCCGCATATCTAAATTTGATTTCCATATATATTCAATGCGGTTTGATCCTCGATAGTCAGTTTGACGTCGTACTCTGATGATGATCATGGAAGGTCGAAACGCGTCAGTGCGTTGCGGCTGGTGGTAGTTTTGTTATGTTGTTCGAAGCCTGGTTAAATACAATTGGTTTGGTGTTTACTTCAAGCTCGCAAACTTGATTTATAGAATTTTTACCACCACCCGCGCAATCAATTATTATTAAATAATTCCGGCTTTTCAAGCTATCGCAATCAATAAGCTTAACTGCTGCTTAAACGTACAAAACATAATTTGAATAGAAGTCAAGTTGGACTAGAACAGAAATATACAAACAAGCCTTCGAGAGTAACAGACGTGTTTCATAAAACGACGCACAGATCCACTGCGGCCACATTCAAAATGAAGGCGATGACACATCACATGGCTTTACAAAAAGAAGGAGACAACATTACGTAATATCAAGGAAGACCTGGCTAATATTTTATTGGTTACGACAAATTTACAGTTAGGATTAGATAACGAAAATGCCACCAACAAATCCAGAATATTGACTGTAGATACTAGTAGAAATAATGTTTATTAACAAACGGTATTCAATGTATCGATTTTTTCCTCATATTTTAAATGAATTGGCGGAACTACTAGCGCGGAATCGCGATATATATATATATATATATATATATATATATATATATATATATATATATATATATATATATATATTATACAACAATATGCCGTTTGGAGAAGTTATATTGATTTAAAAGCTAATATAAGGATTTTTAACTATATATCTGATGTTTAAACTCAACATTACATCAGGTAGCGAATTTAGTTCATCAAGTAGACGTGTTTCGTTATTATTAAAAATTTCGTCAGATACAAGTCGAAATTTTTAAAAATCGGGGCTCGAACTGGTGCACATTGCTTCGAATTCTTGCTCCAAATTATTGCACCACTCATAATTACAACCTAATATAACAGTGCATAACTATCTATAGAACCATGGTTTCCTCCCTATTTAGCAGCTGCCCTGTAAAAGTAATTATTAACTGAAATCTATGAGTATTTAATTGAATAACCTTTATAATTGCGTCTAAACCTGAAAAATTATGCATTCACAACTGCACAAAAAAGGCGCACTAATCATTTCTAGTCATGTAATCTGGATGCTAGACTACAACTGATGTGAGCCAAACGTCGGATTTTCCAATTATTTTATATGCATTACGCTTTTATCCGTATTAGTTTTTTTGTCGTCATTCACCGATGCTGAAAAGGAAAGTTCGAAACACGGAAACAAGTACATACAAGCGTTGCTTTCTATGTTGTACAATATATTAAAGTAAACGAGATCGTGATTAATATGAAGCTGTTAAACATGAAAAAGTGGTATCCCCATCTGTGCAACCATTCAGAGATTAATCAAATAAAATGTACTATCAAGCAGCTATGCTTGCATAAAAAAATTAAGTTAGAATTTAAAAAAATTAGATAAGAATTACTTTTTCAATTTTGTATGTTTTTCTAATTCTATCTTTATTTGGTGCTTCGTTGTATGGAGCAGTACTGGTTTCTGACTAGGATCCTGAAATAATACTATCATAATCAGTTAGTCTAGTATCGTCAAGCGAAGTCACAATTGGCTGCTCAAAATACTCTTAAACATGCATACCTATGTGTTGAGGTTGAGAATTTTCCTGATTAAATTTGATTTACAATTTGACTGAAGTTTAAATTGCCTGCTGGTTTCTTATGAAATTGTTTTGTGATAAAATATAATTGAATAATTTTTGGAATTTTTTTGGTTTGTCATATTTTACGTTTTGATTGTCTGTTACAGATTTTTTAACCTTAGTTCTGTGTTGCGCGGGAATGCGAAGTGAAGCTTCTGTTGTACACCTTATGATATTTGTTTACTAAATTGTTATTTGTGCAACGGGTCAAATTATATTGCCGACATCTTTAAAATGAATGCAAGTATGAAATACGCAATTTAATTGAATGAAACTGAACCAATGAGAGCGCGAATTCCATAGACCAATCATGTGCAACTGCATTTATATAAAGCAAAATGCATTTCCTAACCAACAAACTCCGATCTGTTCGTTGCCTGCATTTATCGTCGCCTTTCTGTCGCACTGACTAACTACGCTTACATTGTTGCGATTTTACTCACACTGCGTCACAAACTTAGCAAGCCGTCAGTCACGCCAATATTCTTGTTGCTGCACATACAGGCAGTCGTCATCGATAAATTTATTGATCGGATTTCTACATTTCCAAGTCTTCCTGGTGTTGCCTTAGATAATCATAAGCAAGACTCATCAAGGCCTTTGAACAGCAATTGATACATCCTGCTTCGTCAAGTCTACTTATCTTCACGCATCTACCCAAAGGATCACTAATTCGGGGACAGGACACGCTTCTGTACATCAGCTCTGCTCTGGTATTCTAATTCATCACGGAGGAATGTCTCATTGGTCCTATTAATGACCGCTAACAGTAGAATTCCACGTTGCACGACACTCCAGTTGAAGCATTACGCTTGTAAAACACAAGACGGACATCTAAGTTCATTTGGGAGTGAGCTTGAATACTTGAGTATATTAATTTGATCTGTCGAATTAAAATATTTTTTTAATTTCTTAAGTTTGTGCTAACACGGATGCCGAACCAAAAATATAAGATTGCTGAGGTAATGATTTATGACATTAGGGAAGTTAGAATAGAGGACGCAACTGACTGCTTTCGGACATCGAAATCTGTGAAACATCCGAAAAGCGTAAGTTCTGGTGAGTATTCGAATAAAATAACATAAGTAGACAGGGATCCTGGTATGGATGCAGCGTTAAGCGGAGTGAAATCCTAAATATGCATGAATTAAGTTGCCTGACCAATTCACTAACGTAGATTCGATGATAATGTTACTGTAAACATAAATGAATCGATCACGATCGTACTAAGTTATTAGGCATTTGAGTACCTAAATGAACAAAACACTCCATGCGATTGTTAGATACCTTTTGTGCCGGAGAACTAATATATTTGCGATTATATATTAAGTGTTGCGCACCTAGTAACAAATTAGTTCAATTATGACCAGAAGAATAAACCAAAAGTAAAATCTCATGCACATTCGTTTCGTGCTTACTGATGACTCATAATTAGGAGCCAGTATTACGCCCTTTAACCGCTATATATTTTGCTGATGATATCAATGTATGCTATTGTTCACCGAAATTGACAATTACAACTGTTTCTGAATACCTGTTACTCCAATAAATCCATACACTCTGGCCTTCATCGATATCAGTTATCAAATTTCGCGATAATCATGTAATCATTCAAATCGATATATAACAGTTAAATACTGTTTGTTGCGGAGAGCTAATATATATGCAAGTATGTATTAGGTGGTGTGAACCTAGTAACAATTTAATTCAGTTGTGACCAGAAGGATAAACCAAAGACAGCATGGATGGGAAGTATATTCTCGTGCACATTCGTTTCGTTCGTACTGACGACTCATCTGAAGGAGCCGATATTTCGCCCTTTAGCCACTATATATTTGGGTGAGGAATGTGGGATAATAGGACGGCACAATCTCCTAGACGAATGTGTAAACCTGCAGAAGTGAAGCTAACATAATATAAAGTCTCGACCGTGCGTCTTCAACGCTAACTAACTATTTAATTGATATACCAAGTTTGTAAAGGATACCAACAATATGACTTTTGTTTCAGTACCTAATACCAGTATTATAGTACCGAAATGTACATGATATTAACACTATGGTTGCCGAGTCGTTACATGGTACCAACACGGCGGGTTTCAATGTATGCTATAGTTCACCAAAATTGAGAATTACAACTATTCATGAACACCTGTTACTCCAGGTGTTTAAATCCATCGTGTTGGTATCATGTACAGACTCGGCAACCATAGTGTTGTTACCATGTACCTTTCGGTACTATAATGTTGGCATCGGATACTGACACAATAGCCATATTGTTAGTACCCTTTACAGATTCGGTATACATATTATATATTATGTAGAATGAGTTAACTTTGAAATCGTGTTGTCGAAGTCTTTATGGGAAATTAGCTTCTCTACTGCAGGTTTACACATGCGCATAGAAGACTGTACAGTTCAATTTACCCACATTTCTCACCAAAATTTAAAGGGGGTATAAACCAATCTAATACTAGGTGCGCAACATCTAACACACAATTGCATATATATGAGTTCACTCCAACAAACATTATATATCAGGCGATTGTAAAAATACATAAGCGAAATTGTTTATGCAATGGACTCAAGAATACATGGGCTAAATCCTCTACAAAATAGATACCTTTTGTAAATATGATGATAAAAATCCAACCGAATTGCCGCTGAACCAAACGCGACCTGAAGAAGACACGATGCATTCGTATACGTTAATAAAGAAATTTTCTCACACAAGAGACTCGAGTAATCTTTTACAATATAACCGTAAAAATCATAGGACGTCTCCATTGAAGCACCTGATGTCCGAACGCGATACAAGGTTTTCTTCTATATACATTAACGTAATCCACTACACAATAATAAAAGCTCTTTTGCAAAATGATTGATTGACGCTTTTCTAGTGAACCAGTCTCATTGCGACAATGACATAATGCATGAGCATAAACACTCAAGCGAAATTCTCTACGTCATGGTCTCATGTAGATTATATACAAATATCATTGTACAAATCTTGAGGCTGTTAGACTTAACCCGTCGATGTCCCATAGAGTTTTGAGACATATATATATATATATATATGTATATATATATATATATATATAAGGCTCCCTACACAACGGACCCAAGTACAGAATTTGTACGTATGATCAAATAAAACTTGAGTATTTGGCATTTTAACCATTTGAGGTCTCACTAAAGTATGGTGCACTATTATGAATACAAAAAACGCAAACCTCTTCACAGGAATTCAAGTAGAATTTTAGACAGTATAACCATAAAAAACTTAATAGTTTTCCACTGAACCGAAGGAAAACGTTATGCGGCATTGTTATGCATACATAAAGGAAATCCTATAGACAATGAGCTTGCGTAGAGTCTTAGGCTATATTACCATAAAAATCTTACGGCTTACCCATCAAAAAGCTCAAGGACCTCTAAAGATATGAGGCATGCATGTAAATACAGACAAAAAATTCAATACATAATGGGTACGAGTAAAATCTTTGACTACATGACTGTATGAATAGTCCGTATTGTCTATTCTACCAATCGAGGTTCAAGAAATATGAGTTTCTTTTGTGCATACATAAACAAAATCCAATTCACACAGGACTCAAGTAGTCTTTAACAATATGACCGTAAATAAATTAAGTCTTTTCCACTGAACCATACGAGTTATAATAAAGCTATGAGACATTAACATACCTACATAAAAGGTATCCGCTACAAAATGGACTGAAAAAATCTTTACCAATATGAGCGAAATAGCTTTCAAATTGAACCAATCGACGTCCAATAAGCATATGGGACATTCGCATATATACAAAAGCTGAGTCGTCTACAAAATGGAATCAATGAGTTTTTGGCAATATAACAGCATTAATCTTAAGGTTATTTCACTGGGCCAAATTGTGTTCGTACGCAAAATTCTGTGGCTCCAGGCGTTTCAGGTTTGGCTGGCAAAAGCCCGTTGATCATGCGGTGGGAAATTTTAGCAGTTTTGGCAAATAAACAAATTATACGATTTTAAGTTAATCTTAATATTTCAGTAGTAGTAACAAATTAGTTCAATTATGAGCAGAAGGATAAACCAAGGACAGCATGAACGGAGTACATAATCTCGTGCACATTCGATTTGTGCTTACTGGCGACTCATCACTAGGAGCCGGTATTATGCCCTTTACCCACTATATATTTGGGTGAGGAATGTGGTAAAATAGGATTTTACATGTGCACGAGATTATACTTTCCGTTCATGCTGTCTTTGGTTTATCCTTCTGGTCATAATTTAACTAATTTGTTACTAGGTTCGCAACACCTAATACATACTTGCATATATATATATATATATATATATATATATATATATATATATATATATATATATATATATATTAGTTCTCCGCCAAAAATGGTATCTAATCTTAATATATAGTTGAAATTTTCGCCAATTTAGAATGAAGATATAGTCTGGTAGTCTAGTTGGCCATATAGTTATACGCATGATTAATGTTTAACTAGCATAATAATTATCAATCGTTTGTTTAATATACCCACATGTGTACAGACTGAACTAAATTTTAAGCATATTGTAACCTAGCATTTAGTCAATATGGTTTCCATCAATGTACACCTATCCAAGCCCCAAACAGCTGTGTCCATATTGCACTTGGATGTATGTCAGGTAGACAAGTGTTATAAATCCGCAGGTCTGAATGAAATCATCCCATCAATTTATCATAAGTGAATTTCAGGACAAAATTTAATTCGATATTTATAAAATTGTCGACCTATATCCAACTTGCTAAGCATAAATACCTATTTTCAGCAGTTTGTGTGATAACGAGAGAAATAAAGCTCCACTTTGTAAAGATTTGTACTAAAGAGAGGCAGAACTTATTATAAATGAAGTAGTCTAAAGTATAATCCGAACAGTTAATAATGCCTAAATCAATGCTTTGCAGACATGTGCAGACGAAGACACGCTTTGTACACACACCCATACACACACACACACACATATATATATATATATATATATATGAGAGAGAGAGAGAAAGAGCAACATGCTAAGCGCACAATATCGCACAACATTGCAATATACATTGACAGAAGTATAAATAAACAATCTTGGTGAAGTAAGTGATTCTTCTTATTATGACCGCATCTAAAATCAATTTTGTTTACATTAAAGTCAGATATTTCATACCGAATAAGCTGAGATAAATTTTCAAAATTCCGTTTATACAGCTAACTCATCGAACTAATTAAACTATTTTGCTTGCCATCTATTTGTATCTAACCAGTTGCACATTGGGATTTGTATTTATCTCAAACTCGCAAACATGACTTAAAGGTATGTCATCAACACTCGCGCAATTAATGCTTGCTTTACTGTATAACTCACTGAATGGTGATCTGCCGTTAGAGGTAATGCAAGATTACAACGTGAGTCTTTACCACCCTGCTGGTGAATAAGATTGGCAAACTTGTCGCCAAGTCACATCCACACACACAAACGTACTGGAGACTTTCACCTACCGAGTCAACTATCCTAGCTCCAAGACAAGAGCGGGAATTAATCTGGCATTAATAAGTAGTTGGCAATATTTAACCGATTAATAGGTGCATTAAATATCTACAATAGCAATGTAGAAACACACAACGTACATGTGGATTTGTTTGTGTGTATGTGTGTGTTTATATGTATGCATGTATATATACAAATATAAACAAAAGCATATGTAGAAGGAAATGGTAATTTCACAGGTGCATAGATTAAGTGCAGCTTTAATCCTAATAATGGCAAAACAATGAATCTGCAGTGGTTGACAAGCTGTGCCTTAAAATATAGAGCGTCGCCTGTTACAGAACGAAATAAGAAAGTCAAGCGAACAATGATAAAAATCTAAACAAACAAGAAAATCTAACTGTTTTGTGGACAAAAACGTGTACCCATTGTGCCAACTTCATTTTAAACAATATAAAAACGATCAATTGCGCTTATCACCGTCAATACATTATTCTACATCGTGTTTGCAATGTGCAAAATACGAGAACATTACAAAAAGAATAGCTGCACAAACTAATCATATATAAAATTATTACAAGAATATGAACCTGCAGATTATAGGTAAAGAAGACTAGTAAATTTTATTTAAAAATTTATACTTGAAAGCGCAGTTTGTTTTAAAAGTAGTGTAGGGACGGAGGTAAATGGTTTCGTCACCTGGCAAAATTTGAGGATGATGAGAACAGTAACTCAAGATAAATATGTAAACCAAAGTTGCGAGCTTGATTTAACTATTTTTTTCAGTACCCGCACAATAAATAAATTTCAACTTGTAATTAATCTAGAAATTCACTACGGCCATAAATATAGGCAAGTTGAATGAAGATTGTATTTGCGAACCTGCATTCATTCAAATTACCTGATCTGCGTTTTGACAAACGCAGCTTCCATTGTTCCAGTAGTTTTCTTTTACCAAGATATTTCGGCTACTTTTATCGCTAGCCTTCTTCAGTTTGTCCATACTCACAAGTTTAACAAATAATTGATTCATTATGCAAGTATGTATTAGGTGTTGCGAACCTAGTAACAAATTAGTTCAGTTGTGACCAGAAGGATAAACTAAAGGAAGCATGAACGGAAAGTATAATCTAATGCACATTCGTTTCGTGCTTACTGGCGACTCATCAGTAGGAGCCGGTATTACGCCCTTTAACCACTATATATTTGGTAGAAGAATGTTGAATAATAGGACGGCACAATCTCCTAGACGAATGTGTAAACCTGCAATAGTGAAGCTAACATCATATAAAGTCAACGACAATGCGATTTCAACACTAACTCACACTATGTAATATATATACCGAGTTTGTAAAGGATGCTAACACTATGGCTATTTTGTTAGTAACCGATACCAACATTATTGTACCGAAAAGGTACATGGTACTAACACTATGGTTGCTGAGTCGGTACATGGTACTAACATGTTGGATATCAATTTATGCTATAGTACACCGAAATTGAGAATTAAAACTATTTCTGAACACCTGTTACTCCAGTAAATCCATACACTCTGGCCTTACTAACACAATAGTCATAGTGTTAGTATCATTTACAGATTCGGTATATATATAATATAGAGTGAGTTGTCGTTGAAGTCACATTTTCGTAAACTATATGATTTTAGCTTCACTATTGCAGGTTTACACATTCATCTAGGAGATTGTACCGTCCTATTATCCCACATTCCTCACCCAAATATATAGTGGCTTAAGGGCGTAATACCGGCTCCTACTGATGAGTCGCCAGTAAGCACGAAACGAATGTGCATGAGATTATACTTTCCGTACATTCTGTCTTTGGTTTATCCTTCTGGTAACAACTGAACTAATTTTTTACTAGGTTCGCAACACCTAATACATACTTGCATATATATTAGGTGTCCGCAACAAAAAGTATTTAACTGTTATAGATTGATTCATTAGTTTCATTTGTTAAACTTGTGAGGATGGACCAACTGAAGAAGGCTAGCGATAAAGGTAGTTAAAATATATTGGCATAAGAAAACTACTGGAACAATGGAAGCTGCGTTAGTCAAAACGCAGATCAGGTAATATAGGCAAGTTATTCTTTAACACTCCTGAAATTCTACCGAGACAACGATCAAAACATATTTCTCACAATATCATGTACTTTCGAGCATGCATAATTAAATGGGTGGAATGCTAATCCTAAGACGAAAATATACATAATCAGAAGGCCACAAATGGCAACACGTTTTAGGGAGAAAATAACGCGATGCGTTAGCCTTCTCTATGTGAAGCATGCCGGCAAATAGATATGTGTGTGCCTTGTTAGAATTAAAGATACAACTGAATACCATGCTCATTAAGAAGTAACTATCCCGAACGCGAATGTATCGCGCAGCCTCATAATACAGTCAATATTTTCAAGAAATATTTATTACGGTTGTTTGTATAGACTCAGAAGGACACACCAAACTCAGCGAGAACAAAGTACAAGATCATATTCACATTCGTTTTTTACAAACTGGCTACAAATAAGTAGATATCGGCACTATGCCACCAAGCACCTTATGTCATTAGTCAAGTAATGCTTGACATATCATGGGTGTAGTCGTCTATAGGGCCGGCACGATAGAATACATGCACAGTCTAGTGGCTCCACAAAAAATAAGGAAACAGTTTAGTGGTTTGAGGGTGTAATGCTGGCTTCGACCGACACATAGCTAGCAACTACACGTTTGACTCGTCATTGGCAGTACATGATTTTTTCAAATCTAATATTGGCATATATTCCGGATGCATTTTAAATTCATATATAGAAATATACGCTACACTTATTTGACAAATATATTCCGAGGCCTTTTTTTAACTTACTTGAAATAAGATACGCAATGCCTAATACATAAATGCAGATATATTGTCTTTACAAATAGAAATAGTTAAACGGGCAATCCAATGTTCCTTGAAAACTACCAGAATGGAAAAACATATGTGCCGCTCTATATGTATGAAAAACAACCTTTTATCGTTAGAAACTGTACTGTATTGAAGAGCCGACATGGGTTTTACGCAAAACTGCGTTTCAATATTTTTTTTAGATTAACAATTGCACAAGACAGAACTGTGGAAAATTTTACAAAGCATAACGCCCGCTAAATAAAGGATATGGATATTTATATCGAAGTTGTTACCAATCCATAACGTAAATATTACTATCTAAGAGTATATAGTACAGATAATTATACTGAGGGAACTTGCCAGTTGAAACGTTCAATTTGGAGTCCACACAATTCGAAAATCATATCTATGGGGTAAGTTTAAATTAATTTTCATTACGCGGAGGAATAGGAGATTCAACATGATATTTTCATTGACTGGAAAGAAATCACACAACCAACACTAATTTACAAGCATCCAGACAAGTAAAATTATTCACAAGGCCAGTCTCAACAAACATTCGATCAGATTGACAACAAAATGAAGAAGAAAAAACAGCTGCACATATGGTATCACAACCATTGTTAACAGCGACAGAAATTTCAAACCAATATGAGCATTCAATTAAACAATCATTGCTTGCGCGGGTTGGTGTAAAAATTCTTCAAATCAAGTTTGCGAGCTTGAAGTAAACACAAGACCCATTGTATTTTGCTATTCGTCGAACAACAGCAAAACTACCGTCAGTTAAACACCCTGACGCGTTTCGACCTTCCATGATCATCATCAGATTATGACGGAAAACTGCCTAGCGAGAATCAAACCAAAATGCACATATATTGAATTCAAAATTAGACATGCGGCTCTCACCTGTAGTAGTTCAGCATACACTGTACTTGACTGTAAATGTCGGCTGCACAACTGCTATGCAATCAGGAGCATTAACATTTTTGCAGCTTTCACAACATATTTTGATAATACAATTATGAAGCATTGGTTGCGTAGGCGTTGTTAACAATTCTTTAAATCAAGTTTGCGAGCTTGAAGTAAGAACCAATCCCATTGTATTTAACCAGTCGTCGAAGAACATAGAAAATACGTGTAACTGACGTTAGTTTTGCTATATTGTTCGGCAACTGATTAAACACTACGGGATTTGTGTTTTCTTCAAGCTGACAAACTTGATTTAATGAATATGAGCATTCAGCACTGCAATCCGTGCACCCTGCGCTGGTACCAAATGGGACGAACAAACTTGAGGAAGAAGGCGAAATGAAAGTCGGCTCCCAAGGAAAAACATTTTTACACGTAACCGCTAACAAAGTGAACAGATTGTTATCTCTCAATCCATCAATACAAAAATTACTAGATCTCCGACATTAGAACCACCCCTATATGCAAATAGACACACACACACAGACAAATACGCATATACACTTACTAATCAGCCTAAACAATAAATAGAATTAAAACTGAGACAGACAAGTTGCCACCCACATAATCAAATGTAAACAGTGTATATAAACGAAAGATTGGGAAGTGGAGTGCTAACTCGAAAACAATTGGGGCCGTTATTCACTTTAGAAGGTCTAAGTCCATATATTATATATATATATATATATATATATATATATATATGTAAACATAGGAGAGAGTGTGATATATACATTTATGCATGTATATACATATGTAAACATAGAGAGAGTGATATATATATATATATATATGTGTGTGTGTGTGTGTAAACATAGAGAGTGCATCTTAACACAAAAATTCATGAGCTATATTCAAATTGATTCATAGAATTCAATTTTTCACTGTTGAAGCAAATTGTTAGTAGCCAGAACATCTACACAACTGAATTCTTCGTTATAGAGAGTTATAGTCAAATATATCTAATTTTCCATATATATATATAAGAGCATATAGTATATATATATATATATACAAGGTTAAGGCATGCACAGTGGTCTGATCTACGCCAGCTCGCCTATAAGCTGTCATACTCACGATGATCAAGAACGCGTCAGTAAGTGTGACTGATGGTAGTTTTTTCTATTAATCAGCTCAGCCAAATTGAAGGGAACAAATCTAGACTAGTAAGCTGGCAAAAATATCGTCAACACTGAAATAGATCCTGCTGCAACTAGTTTTAATACCCAATCCGCTGAAGAGCGCAACAATTTAACAATTTGAATGCCGAAGCTCTCATCTATGGCGGAACACACTTCAAATGTGTGCAAATAACTGCTGAGACAATAGAACAATCCTACAAGACATTTAAGACAATTTTAATCAACATAAAAAGCAATTCTCGCAGAACCGAACTTGAATAGAACGTAGGGCTAGTACATAAATCCAAATCTGTTCAACCCGGAGCATTGAATTTAACAACACAGGAGTATGTGTTATTAAATTGCCTTACATTGATTAACATCAGAATTTATTTAGTTACTAACCGCTTCGCAGGCAGTGGACTGCATCGGTTGTGTTCGTATTTGGACAGAACTTTCGAAGAAACTCCAACCTACAATTACCGTGCAATGTGCGAGCAACTAATCATTTCTTATAGAAAACAAACAATAGACGTTCGTAAGCAGTCTTTAAAACGGAGAATGACAACTTCTCAAAGCGTCGACAGAAACCACCTGTGAAAATCTAAGAAACAATATTTACATTTTTGATCTGCGCCTATAGTAGTGATCACTGTTGTTCATGGTCATATCAAATACAAAACGCTTTTTATGTTAAATAGTCCACTTTAATGCCACTTGTAACAATAAATATACGGAAGGAAGTACTTTTAATCCGTATCCGGTATGTGTCAAAATGAACAATAAATGCTAGTTTAAGTCCAAACAATAGATAAGCAGCGCATTCTTTTAAGGTGTGCACGTGTCAAAAATTATTGGAATGCAGATGAATTGCGCTCAAATTTTCCTTTGCACGTAAACCCCATATCAGCCGAATAATGTTTCTTTCATTGAGTTGTCAGCATTGGAATTCTCTAGCTCGTATCCTAATCTTCGCCTGACTTTTTAAGAAAATTTTTATGCCTAATTTAAGCATTCATTCATTTCACTCAGTATATCTGCAAATATTCAAGTCTTTAATGAATAAACTATATATGTCTGTATCCTGCCCCTCTACCGATCGTGCATTAGAATTAACTGAATACTTAAAATTACCATCAAATTTTACTGATTGCGGAAATACGGACTAAACTTATTATCATTTAGCAGTAGCTGATATATGGGAGTAAAAAGTTACACATTTTAGTGGTGAAATGCATGCGCATATTAAATGATAATATTCCATAATTAATTTTCACGCATGTGTATTCTGATATAGAAAAAATAAACTAAGAATTCTATAAGTTATCAATCGTAAATCACCTACAAGTCCCGTGTTGGCCCTATTTGGCACTGTCTGTTAGTAGTCGGTATTGCTGAAAGCAGAAGTGTACCTGAGGCCATTCGATTGTAAGACATGCAAATCATCAATTACGCCACTAACGTTATGTATCGCGTTCGAATTTTCTAGCATGTTCAGTGCTCTGAACAGATCCTCATCAATATGGCTTCTTCTGTAAAATATAGTACCAGTCAAATGGCCCGCTACCTTCATGAAGGTGGACAGTTCCCGCTACTCTGAGGCCGCAATGAATGCCTGTATAATGTGATAGATTTGAATATATATATATATATATATATATATATATATATAGTATATATATATATATATATATATATATATATATATATATTGAATGGAATGTTGTATGCTAGGATTCTAACTGTATATATGTTGTCAGTAAAAGTTAAACATTCAAACAGGAAGCAAATGCAATTCCTCAAGTAAATCTGTTTCGTCCTCCTTTGAAACTCGTTAAGTAACTGCAAAAAAATTTCCGAGAGTCAAGTATGCACTCAATGCATACTTCACGCAAGTTTCGGTTATATAACTTTTGTTTTTGGTTAGCCATTCATTCAAGTTGGGCTTATCTGGCATCTCTTTCAACTGAAAGTTTAAACAAAGCTACACCCGATCTGTCAGTGTAGAACATACACCTCCCACCTGGAGAAACGATATTGAATAGAAGTTATTATAACGGGATTCCGATCATATGTATGCTGATAGTATAATTTAATCTTTGCATAAGGTAGCAAATAATACACTCATTCACTTTACGACTCCGAAGAAAATGCGCCTTGTATCACAGAAAATACTGGCTAGTACTTAAAGAGTTCCCAATAAGGACGAAACCTGTCTACCTGATGCAATTCCATTGCTACATTATGCAATTTTGAGCTTTAACCGACAAAATGTAGGCAATCCAAGTGTTGCTATAAAAGCTTAAAATCAATATTTTTACATAATAATATCCAATGCCTTTGAGTATTACACAGTTTAACTTTTTCGGCAAAGAAAACACGTAACAATCAAGCAGATTTTTACTTTAGATAACGGCCGGTTAATTTAGAGATAACTTGACTATGCTCTACTATCATTCAATTATATCCATTCTGGATTTTAATATAATTAAGCGAATGAGGACTATAACGATTTATACTTTGCTGCTTATTCTTTTGCGTCAGTAATACGACTGTTGGTGGCTGACTGCGTGTGTGTGTGTGGGTTGTGTCTGGACGTGTGGCTTTCTGTAAATACGAATCCTTATTGTTTTACAAAATGATGCTTTCGAAGTGGTTATTTTCGTATTGTATTTTTTATGAATATTTGTCACCGTATTCCGTCTTTCGTATTGCATTACTCTGTTAACATCGTGGAATATGAAGATTGCAATGGTGATTGCTCGTCTTGTTGCGCAATTTCTGTCGCTGCAAATGATGATATCAATGCCGGTAGGTGCAGGCGTTTTTCAAATTCTGTTCACTTCTAACCGGGATCGAGCATTCTATGATTCTGGTCCAATGTGTAGTCGGGTCAGAATGAATATAAGAAATTTGTTGATGGATTGTGAGATCCTTGACCAGTAGAGTAACAAGGTAATGTCGATGGAAGATTTGAATGCTTAGTCCGTAAGATTACTGTCTAATAAAAAGGGCATCGGATATGAAAAACAATTTTTCGCGCTGTACTTCGTGAAGAATTAATAACATAGCTAGAGTGGCAATATATCCCATTGGAAATGTATGCTTCGAAATTATATATATATATATATATATATATATATATAGAATACAAGCTTTGGAAAGAAATTTTTAGTGCCCTTCCATGCGCAATGGTATAAATAAATTCTGTCAGCTACTAGAAACGATTCATTCACATTTTCCTCACGAGTATGCATAAATATTGCTTAACTACCAACAAATCAAGAAATTGTGTATTAGGTGTTGCGACGCGGAACACGCACTTATCCGTTGTAGATTTGCACTAAAATTTTCCGGGGAAATAATTAAGAAAAACCCCGAATTGATGTAGGCAAACTCGAACAACCGTACTTCCGACAAAATTAACAAGATATTCTAAAGTCTAAACTAACTGGTCTGGATGGCGAAAATCCAAATATACTTTGGCCTAAGATAAGTTCCAATATGCACAATGCAGGTACTACTATGTGGCATTGTGGGCCCCCGTAGAAATAATAATTGGCTTTCTGTAAGGTCTATGGAGATACTTGAAACAAGACGCTAAATTCCACCTGGATCGACTCATAATAAAACTCTTCGCAATATATGACGCTAACTTAAGCCCAGTCTACAATTCGATCTAGAAAACGTTTGAACAAGAAAGGCTGAAGAAATGGAAAAAGCGTTCGCGTCAAGTAATATTCGCTGTTTGTTCCAACTTATTCGCGCAACAGGTACGAGAAAATTAAAAGTTAGTGAAACTATAAATGATATTAGCAATCATTTAATAACTCATAAAATAAGTCGTCTTGATAGGTGGACAAAACACTTCAACGATCAATTTTCTTGGCCACCCGCGTCAGTTCCGATTTCCGAAAGCATGTCTGTATCAACTATGTGGAATGTTAGTCTTAAAGAACCATCCGAGTTAGAAGTATGCGATGCAATCCTATCTCTTAAACGCCACAAAGCCACAGGCCCCGATGATTAGCTTCCAGGATTATTTAAGGATAGTGTCCATATGATTTCATGAGCGTTGACCGAACTGTTTCATACGATATGGAATGAGGAAACCGTACCACTTGGTTGGAATGAGTCGATCATCATTCCTCTCTTCAGAAGGGCAATCGTAATTTGTGCGATAACCATCGTGGTATAGGTTTGACTCCGGTGATATCTAGGTTATTTGCTTCGATTATCCTACGTCGTCTTAGCGCTTCACGTGTATCACATACAAGAGCAGAACAGGCCGGATTCTGCGCAGGACGAGGTTGTATAGATAATATTTTTACGTTAAGGCAGGTTCTTGAACAGAGACATTTATATCAGTTTCCTACAATAGCCATCCTTCTAGACTTCATGGGTGCATTTGATTTGGTGTATCGCAATGTTTTATTCAACATTTTGTCAAAAAGCGGTGTGCCCATAAATTTGTTAATATTATACGAGATTTCTACACAAATACTTTTGGTCGCGTTGAGGTCTACAATGAATTAACGCATAACTCTACAACCAGCGGTGGTATTCGTCAAGGTTGTCCACTTTCCCGCTTTTTGTTTAATTTTTTAATCGATGCCATTATGAACAACACTCTTTCAAACATTCGGGATGCAGATGTTGAAGTTCTCTCGGGCGATAAACTAGTCGATCTTGGCTGTGCGGACGATATCGTACTATTATTCGACAATCGGTATGTTGCCCAGACCACCTTAAATTGATTAACAGACGTTGTTCCGTCTTTCGATATGAAATTCACACCTTCTAAATGTAAGATACTATTACAGAATCACCCTCCACTCACTCCAACGTTGCGACTGCAGAAAGAAGATCTAGTCATAGTCGACAGGTTTACATATCTTGGGAGCTCTATCAATAACTTAGGCAATATGTCCGTCGAGGTAAGAATATGAATCGCAAGAGCTAAAGTAGCTTTCACAAACCTTCGTCATTTATGGAGAAACGCGAATATTTCACTTTGCCTTAAAGGTTGTGTTTACACTGCATCTGTACGCGCTTTCTTACTATACGCTAGTGAAACTTGGCCTCTTAGAGTTGATGATTTGAGATTCTAACAGGCATTTGATCATCGTTGTTTGAGAAGTATAGCACATGTTGGTTATCAACAACGAATAACTAACTTTGACATCCGTAGACGTTTTTTGGATCTGACAATAAGAGTTCGTCATTAGAAAAACAAATAAGGCTCCATCAATTTCGTTGGCTCGGTCACGTTTTGCGTATGCCCTCATTTCGATTGTCCAGTAGAGCTCTGTTCCCTCATCCAACACCAAATTGGCGTATGAAACAAAGTGGGCAGATTTTGACATGGCAGAAAAAATTGAAGTCACTTACATCAAAATTGTGTAGTACAGGACCCACTCATCTGCCAGGATGGGGTCCTCCTGCACATCATAGTTCTTGGTTAGAAACCCTTAGCGATATGGCATCGAATCGAGCTCAGTGGCGATCTTGTTGCAGATGTTTAGTAGAATCATCTTCGTAGCTTTCTTTTCTTAGTAGGGCAATGTTAGCTGCGAGGTTTTATCTATTTATGACGTGATACAGTGAAATCCGCAGGGAAGCTGTATTGCTGACGTTGCTTTGCTGTGCCCGAATGCTACCTTAGCCATAATGATGTTGTGGCGAGGTTTAGTTTGCCTCATTTCTGTGATTTATCCTAATAAATTTACACATAGTAACTAGGTGTTCCTTCTCCCTCTTTGTTTCTCTCTCTCGTAAATCTCAACAATAATTTGTCTGCCATATTATTTCTGTTTTCATTTATATATTTTTTTCACTCATGGTTATATGGCAGTGAAAAATTTGTCATTTTTTGCTTTTGTATGGCTAGACATGATAATGATGGATGACGATGTTGCGATCCTAGCAACTATTAGTTCAAAGATGGCCAGAAGGATAAACCAAAGACAGCATAAACGGAAAGAATAATCCCGTGCACATTTGTTTCGTGCTTACTGGCGACTCATCAGCAGGAGCCAGTATTACTCTCTTTACCAACTAAAGATTTGTGTGGTGAATGTGGAGAAATAGGAAGCTACAATCTCGTATACGAATGTGTAAACCTGCAATAGTGAAGCTAACTTCATA
The DNA here is from genome assembly GCA_029291075.1 of Eudiplozoon nipponicum. Classification (NCBI taxonomy): domain Eukaryota; kingdom Metazoa; phylum Platyhelminthes; class Monogenea; order Mazocraeidea; family Diplozoidae; genus Eudiplozoon; species Eudiplozoon nipponicum. The sequence goes on along the minus strand of JAQBSW010007708.1, from coordinate 10,632 downwards.
TAAAGTCTTTGACAATGTGATTTCAAAGCTAACTCAATATAATATATATATATGTATATATATATATATATATATATATATATATAATATATATAGCGAGTCTCTAAAGGATACCAACACTATGGCTATTGTTTCGGTAACCGATACCAACATTATTGTACCGAAAAGGTACATGGTACTAACAAAATGATTGCCGAGTTGTAACATGGTTACGAACACGATAGATTTCAGTGTATGCTAAAGTTCATAATCGAGAATGACAATTATTGATGAACACCTGTTATTCCAGCAAATCCATACACTCTGGCCTTGATCGATAACATCTATCACATTTCGTGGTAATCATGACATCATTCAATTGAACATATAAAAAATATGCACTGCTTCTGGCGGAGAACTGAAACTGAAAGAGATTATGAGACAAGAAAACGTGCAATTACCACAATTTAATGCTACATACGTGATCGTGCTTTTTCTGATTGCATAAACCAGGCTGCACATTATTTATCTCCAGTGCTTTATAGATTGCGGACTATTTAATAATCTTGCATTGAGCAAGTATCTTATAGGTCATACTTGTTTGACATACCGGAAAAGTTGAATATGTTGCGCAATTAGAGACTTTAATTCACGGTTTTATTTTGCACAGGCGTTTTAAATGCAATAATCTTTCACTCTAGATATTAATTGGCAGATTAATCGAACTACGACAATTGACTGACAACTTACGTATGCATATTGAAAAATAATATTGAAGGTCGACATTAACAATTGCTTTTAACTTCATTTTCTGGTAAATGTAAATTCTTTTCCTTATGTAACATTCGTCGATTATGAGTTCATCGAAAATATAAAAATATGTTCATTTATAGATATATAAAACGAAACTAGAAAGATATTTTTCTTGGTACCATTTACAGATTTGGTGCAAAATTATCCCTATGTAAAATTCCTCACCCAAATATATAGTGGCTAAAGGGCGTAATAGCGGCTCCTACTGATGAGTCGCCAGTAAGCACGAAACGAATGTGCACGAGATTATACTTTCCGTTCATGCTGCCTTTGATTTATTCTTCTGGTCATATTGTTACTAAATCATTACTAGGTGCGCAACACCTAATATACAATATATATGAAGTTTAATCTACCACTGCTTTAATGCTGATCCATAAAGGATAGTGCGGCATCCAACTGTCCCGCATTTTTTACCAAATTTATAGTAGACTTGGGGTGTAGTACCAGCCTCGATTGATGGGTCGCTGGTAAACACGAAACGTACTTTTCATGTGGACTTTATTACATAATTCTGGTCATATATAAACTAGCCTTTTAGTACCTGGTCCTTGTTTTGTCCTACAAGGTATTTGATTCCACTGTTTTCATTTTAGGCTGCCCATTGAAAGAAGCTTCAGAAATACGAAGCCGAAATATCCGAAATGAAAATGAAGACGGTGGAATCAAACACCTTATTGGGCACAACGAGAACCAGGTGATTAATATAAACCCTGTTGCGAAACATGTTTCGTTTAACCTTTTACTAGGTATGCAATGCCTAATTCATACTTGTATCTGTATTAGTTCCTGTAAAACAAGAATAAATAATTATAATAAGTGACAGATATTGAAGCAACGACTGGTCTGACGGTCAAATTTGTTGAATATTTAGCTTTGTATCACTATTTTGAAAGTTAATAATTGCTAAAACAAATTGATATGGTGCCAATTTAGGACAAAGCCATAATCTAGTACATTCTTCGAATTATGATTCGTGGGATCAAAGGATATATTCAATCAACTGACCTGATCAGCCATACATCTCGAAGAAATTTAATTTTATTGGCACGTGCATTAGTAGTATATTCAAAATGACCAAATTTGTAAAGGTTGATTCCTTTTTGTGTAAAATATTTTACTAAAAAAATAAAAAATATTGCTATTAGCTTATCTCGAAATAATATATGAACTATAGTCTTTACGTGTTCAGAAAAATCATTTAAATTCAGTATATAAATTCTTGAACTTTTTTCAATCCAATTGCGCTGGACATCAATAATTAAAACTGAATGAGTATCGACCGCCACATACTAAGAAAACCTTTATGGTTTTGCGGTTAATTGTTATGCTGACAAACAAAATGATACATGATATAGTCAGGAATAGCCAGTAGCGTAATCAGAGGATTTCTCATTCTGATTAACCTAATATATTTAAACGAACATTGGTTGCGCGGGTGGTGATAAAAATTATTATAATCAAGGTTGCGGTCTTGATATAAACACCTGACCCATTAATTACTTACATATGTCAGTGTAAACTAAGAATTGTATAGTGTAGAAAAGGCAATTCATCCAGTAGACCGGTTTCGTCCTTTATTGGGAACTCATCAAGTACTGGCCAGAATTTGCCGCGGACAGGATACGAACCTGGGCACGTCTGCTCCGGAATCTGGTGCTCTAACAACTGAGCTATCCTGCCGCACACTACACTACACACAATTTTCAGTTATATACTAACTAATGTAACTTGGTTAGTCAATTTTTCCTTTAGGTGGATCTCATATACAATTCTTAGTTTATGCTGACATATGTACGTAATTAATGGGTCAGGTGTTTATATCAAGACCGCAACCTTGATTATAATAATTGTTATCACCACCCGCGCAACCAATGTTCGTTTAATTTATAAATGTTCATTTCAATACCACTTCCCCATGTAATGTGGTGTCTGTTCAGTAATGACAGATTGGGCAAGGTTAGTTGGAACTTTTGGTCTAAATGGATGCCATTTGAGCTCCACCTAAAGGAAAAATTGACTAACCAAGTTACATTAGTTAGTATATAACTGAAAACTGTGTGTAGTGTAGTGTGCGTCAGGATAGCTCAGTGGTTAGAGCACCAGATTCCGAAGCAGACGTGCCCAGGTTCGTATCCTGTCCGCGGCAAATTCTGGCCAGTACTTGATGAGTTCCCAATAAGGACGAAACCGGTCTAATGGATGAATTGCCTTTTCTACACTATACAATTCTTAGTTTATACTGACATATGTAAGTAATTAATGGGTCAGGTGTTTATATCAAGACCGCAACCTTGATTATAATAATAACCTAATATATGTTGCATTATTTTCCTTGTAAGATAAGAAGGCACGACGTCTAGTAAAATTATGGCATATTACTTAAAATTTATTTGACACTAAGAATTCAAGCATGCGCAAATTATCAACAGCTCTGGATAATTAGGTTATCTGATCAGACTATCGGTGAATCAGACTTATGGTATACACGAACATGCTCAGGTTAGTTCAGGTATTAACTACACGTCCTACTTTGTATACGTAAATAGCATGCAAACGTTACGACAAAGGTATTTAAATTATTTTATTTAAATCAAGGTTGCGAGCTTGATAAAAACACCAATATCAATATATATGTATTTATCAGTGTAAAATAAGCTATATATAGGATAGCAAATGCAATTCATCTAGTAGACCGGTTTTTTCCCTATTGGGAATCATTCAAGTAATACCCAGATGCTTTGCTGCGGACAGAGCTTGAACTTGGGCACGTCTACTTCGGAGTCTGCGACTCAATCCACGGCATCACTCCGCCTCAATCTAAACATAATTTTCAGATACATATCAAATTCTGTATTAAATTAGCCATTACTTCTGGTGGAGCCTATGTAGCATCTGTTTAGAGCTAAACTTCCAACTGGCCGCCCAAAAACTGCCATTATAGAACTGGCACCACACAATCTTGGGAAGTGGTATTGCATTGAATATTTGTATAATTATACAATTAAATTATTTGAAAATATTCACTCATAATATGCAAAAAAATAATTAAATCGATTGAATAATAAATGGTAAGCCACGGATATGCATCTCGTCAACAAACCTTACATCCATTGGCAGGTTGCTCAATAATAGAACTACTGATAAGTATTTGCCAATGATTTATAGATTTATAGAAACGAAAGCTGAAAATCACTTTGTGAATAATAAATGAACAAACGCAAACGAAGAAACTCTTAATTTGCTACAAATCTTATTTCAGACATTTTATTCGAACATAAAATCAATTGAACATTACATCAGGAAGTTTTACTAAAAAACAAGACAACTCGTTTAATACCAAGCATAAGGAACATCGCACTTTTTAGAACTTAGTGGTAGTTTTCAAGGTTACACCAACTGCGATTTGAAGCTCGGACATTTACTCAGTATCGTAATACAAATTGTATACTACCAAAACCGCACATTTCACCTCAAATTTTTACTTTATTCAGCGGTCAGTTTATATATACTCCAATTATTTTATTATCATTTAGTTTAATACCATCTTCACACGTGACATGGTGTCGGTCTTTTTATGACAAAATGGTGGTTGATATATGGAACTTTATGTTAAACTTAACATTAAAGTTGTGTCAACTCCAAGAAAGACTGACAAAACATTAGTTCACAAAGGAAAATTCTGTGCAATGCATGACTGTAGAGTTGTACACGTTAAGTGGCTTAAACAAATTAAATGCTTTTGGTTCAACTTCCAATCTTGAAAATTCTGGCAACCACAGATGTGTGTCAAATAGCGATGTAACTGGTTTGTTTTATGATAATGACAGTATATATATATATATATATATATATATATATATATATGTCCATTACCATGTAAACGGATTATTCTTTGAAAAATAAAAGTAAATTTAGTTGTGAATAATTTTTCATTTGATCAAACGGAGTATTTTGCTTAAGCTTAATTACACGAAGCTATAATTACACATTAAATCGACATAGATCTCTAAATGAGTAAATGACAGTTTTTTAGGTTGTATTATATAGGTTACACTTGGGTTTCGTTTTTGGGTGAGTGAGCAAATCGATAAATCGGTTGATAAAATTTTGCTTTGTTTCTTTGCATCCGGTGATAGATTTCAAAAAACCTAGTGGTTTATCTAGGCTCCTAAAAATATTTGTTTGATGAATGTGTGCGCGTTTGTTTCGCGTGCAGATGCTCTTCTGAAAAAAAAGAATGTTGCGTTATCAGTTGTTGCAGAATTTCCTGGACCTTGTTTTCTCTAATAATATTAATTATATTCATTTCCTCATCCAATTTCTTGGAGATAATCCATTAGAAGTTTTATGCTTACCTCCAATAATTTTTTTCAAAATAGTTTTTTTACTTAGTGGATCTTCCACAAATGTCCTAAACCCTGATCAGCCCAGTGCTCAGAGCAGACCTTCATTACTCGGTTAGAAAGGTAATTCATTACGTTTCTCTTGCCAGTTTTATAACACAGTCTTTGAAGTGAATTCAGTAGTCTGTATAAGTGAGTTTCCAATTTATCGATTTTGCCGGGCCGACGAAGATTTTACCGATTAGTTGAATGCCGAGAAACAGAAGCAGGTAATCCTTAACTTTTTATTATGTGTATAAAACATCACGTTCAGCTTTGTTTATTTATTTCCTAGTTTTGGAGGGTTTAAAACAAAATAACAATAGATTGTCTGCATATTTTCTACATAACGAAATTTTTCAACTATAATATATTTAGACCATTGCATTCGAAGCGGTTAATTTATGAAAAAAGCGAGGAGCGCGGATGTATAATTTTCCCTGCCGACACAATTAAACTATCAATCGTATTCGACATTAAATGCAAATAAGGGCTCACTGTGTAGGCTACTATGAGATCTGTATTCTGTCCACGCGAATGGAACGCTACGGCTACTGGTTTTTGATTAAGTTGTAGTAGCTTACACAGCTCTATTTTCTAATTGAATATTTGGTATAAACGGTGTTGCCTCCCAAAAGAATATTGTTTTGATTGACAAGTTATGTTCGTGAACTCTTATCGTAATTCTAGTAAATCGTCAACAATGCATGCATTGCTGCTATTTCGAATTGTCTGCAGGAATAGAAGTCAAGTGCCGTGGCACAATGACCATTGACAGTAATGATCACATAGGTAGGATTAATTATCTGTCCCTCGTTGGGCACAAGGGCAAGGCATTTAATCTACTCCCTGTCGCGCACCATGTTTCGTTTCGAACGTAGGTAGGATTCCATGACGAGTTTGAGCCCTGTGAAATTTTGGCCTTCCTTATAACCTTTTCGATTGCGTGCTTATCGATTTTGTATTTTAAAATTCCTTTGGAGCTCCTGAGTTTTCGCTAGAATCTGCAATAGATAATACAACTGTTTTCCAAATGCTGCTGAAGGTATTGTTCTTTCTCTCTTTGGTTTAGTTACCGTTGAGCTTGGCGTGTTAACTGAATTTGGACTGTGAAGTGTTTATTTCTCTCACGGCTGAATGATGAGCATCAGTTGGTGGATTAAAAATTCCCAATTCTTTGTCTGGTGTAGCAAAGTGTGTGATCATACCAGGTTGGGAGTTCTAAGTTCGTCTATGTGCCCCTTTAAGGCAATTCGATTTAACTTGAATATCTTCCGATATTTATGGTTGCATTAACTCATCGTTGCACTCTTATGCGTTACATTAACCTCGGCTGACTATTTTTGTAAAATCTTACATGACCAGTGGAAGTTTATTCCAGACATCAAACAAAATTGTTTCTTAGTCAGCGTGGAGACAAAAATATTTTCCTTCTGAAAGGTAGTGGATAACCTCGCAAAAACTAAGTCAATTTATAGAGAAAAATCACAATTTCCTGGAAGAATTTAAAATCGAAAACGATCTGCACAAATCCCGCAAAGATAAATGGAAAACTAAAAGCTCAAAAAGTTTTAGAAAGCCTTGGTTTTCTTTAAGTCAATATTGTGAACTTGAGATAAACATCCATCCCATTGTGTATAATTAGTCACACAACGTAAAAAAACTACCAAAAATTGAATCAATTAACAAAAGCCAATTTTTTAAAAATATTAAATCATATATCATTACTAATGAACGGAAAGTCATACAAGTATAGGCTAAATATCAGTTTCAACGGTGAAAAAAATCGCCAAACGACTAGAAATTTTAATGTAGCTATGACATCAGTTGTATAGGTTACACAAAAAAATTATCAGCTTTATCAGTCAACACGTGTTGCAGAAGCGTACAAGAAAGTCTAATACAATTAGATACTGTTTTTTGATGGGAAACTAAAACATTTGCAATTATGTATTAGGTATTGAGCATCTAGTAACAAATTAGTTCAATTATGACCAGAAGGATAAACCAAAGACAACATGAATGAAACATATAATCTCGTGTGCACATTCGTTTCGTTCTTACTGGCGACTCATCAGTAGGAGCCGGTTTTACGCTCTTTACCCACTATATAATTGGGTGAGGAATGTGTGAAAATAGGACGGCTAATTCTCCTAGACGAATGTGTAAACCTGCAGAAGTGAAGCTAACATCATATAAAGTCTCGAAAATGCGACTTCGACGCTAGCTCACTCTATATAATATATATATACCGAGTCTGTAATGGATGACAACACTATGACAATTGTGTGAGTACCCGATACGAACATTAGAGTACCGATAAGGTAAATGGTACTAACACTATGGTTGTCGAGTGGGTACATGGTACCAACACGATGGATTTCAGTGAATACTAAAGTTCACCAAAATTGAGAATAACAACTATTTCTGAAAACCTGTTACTCCAATAAATCCATAAACTTTAGCCTTGATCAATATCAGTTATCACATTTCGCGGTTATCACGATATCATTCAATGAAATATATAAGTTAGATACTGTTTGTTGTGGAGAGCTAATATATATGCAATTATGTAATAGGTGTTGCGCACCTAATAAAAAATTAGTTCAATTATGACCAGAAGGATAAACCAAAGACAACATGAACGGAACGTATAATCTCATGTGCAAATTCGTTTAGTGCTAACTGGCGACTCATCAGTAGGAGTCGGTATTACGCCCTTTACCCACTATATATTTGGGTGAGGAATGTGGAAAAGTAGAACGGTACAATGTGTATGTACAATATGTAAACCTGCAATAGTGAAGCTAACATGATATAGTCTACGACAATGCGACTTCGACGTTAAATCACTCTATATAATACATATATACTGGGTATGTAAAGGATACTAACACCATGGCTATTGTGTTAGTAACCGATACTGACATTATTGTACCGAAAATTACATGGTATTAACACTATGGTTGTGAAAATAGGACGGCAAAATCTCCTAGACGTATGTATAAACATGCAGAAGTGAAGCAAACACCCTATAAAGTCTCGAAAATGAGACTTCGACGCTAGCTCACTCTATATAATATATATACCGAGCCTGTTAAGTATGCCAACACTATGACTATTGTGTCCTTACCCAATACCAACATTATAGTACCAAAAAGATACATGTTACTAACACTATGGTTGCCGAGTCGGTACATGGTACCAACACGATAGATTTCAATGCATGCTAAAGTTCACCAAAATTGAGAATTACAACAATAGTTGAACATATGTTACTCCAGTAAATCCATACAATCTGGCCTTGATCGATATCAGTTATCACATTTCGCGGAACTCATGATATCATTCAATTAAATATATAAAATTTAACAATAAATGATTGCGCGGGTGGTGGTAACAATTCTTTAAATCTAGTTTGCGAGCTTGGAGTAAACACCAATCCCATTGTAATTAACCAGTTGTCGAACAACATAACAAAAAACAAATATATAAAAGTTAGACACTGTTTGTAGCGGAGAACTAATATATATGCAATTATGTATTAGGATATGCGAACCTTGTAACAAATTAGTTCAATTATGACCAGAAGGATAAACCACAGACAGCATGAAGAGGAAGTATAATGTGGTGTACATTCGGTTCGTGCTTAATACAAGTGAGAAAGTCCGCTATAACTTATTACAAACTTAACACAGGACACGAAGCTAATCTAACAAATCTTCAGTATTTTGGAAGAAAAAATCGGAAAGATTTACGACAATATATTGGGCATTTTCTAGCAAAAAACAAGGAACAGAGCTGAAGGTGCATAAATTTAATTAATATGGTATCCAATGTAACCGGCCTAAGATTAATAGAAATAAGATGATTGAAGCAATGAACGAAATATCACGAAGTTCGTCCGAATCAGGAACAACACCAAGATCGAGACGTACAATAATATAATTATTAGCGATATCATTATAACTTACGGCTGTTTTTTTCTCTGAACGAAAAGGAAATAATACCACATTACTCACAGTAAATGATGCAATTATAAATCCGCAAGCTCTCATTGGCCAGTCATACGAAAACAAATTGTTTAAGGTTAAAAGCATACTTACAACCGGCACTAAAACACGTTTACCGACCAAGTTTTAAATGAATTAACATTAACATTAATCTAAACCAGATACTGCACTCAATGTAGTCTTACGCAGTATGCACACACCAAATTTACAGAATACGTTTAGCATGAATCCAAATGCCAAACAGAAATGCATAAGAAAGAAACCGTGCAATTGCTTAAGAGAGCTAAACTACATATGAAGAATACTCATAGTAAACAAATATATGTAAGCGACTGTACAACGTCACAATGCATTATCGAGAGCCATATATGAGAGGTTCCTAGTCTATTCTACGTAGACGAAGATATATTCTCATATTCAGTTATACTGCTAATCATGTAGACAAAAATATGGGAAAAGAGCTAGATTCACTTCCAGAGAAATAGCTTCAATATAACTTAGCGCCAGCACTGCAACAAGCTTAATACCTTGAAAGCGTTTTCTATGGCCAATTATTCTCCGAAACCTATGATTATGTTGAACGGCGTCATAGTTCCAGGCGTCAACGCAGTTACAAACTAAAATCACTGGTGACGCCTAACAGATCAGCTAAAGTCGAACATTTCAGACATTAATGAAATTGGCTACTTGGAAACATTGATGACATCTGATAAACCGCATTCGTCAGAAATTTTTAAAAGAACATATTGGTTTTTCCCAAGCTACAAATGCCAAGTCATACAGTTTATTCGTTCAAATGAGTTTGATCCGTTATGCGGATTCTTCTGTTCACGACAAAAATCTCATCTAGATGAGCTTTATTTATAGACTATTTCTTCCGATAAGGTATGCATTTGACTATCTAAAATTTGGAACTGCTCTTCATCGGAAGATCGATATGCCATATTTGTAATTGCGACAAGGTTAATTAATTATAAACATAGGAGCTTCTGGCATAAAACTCGTCACTCAGCAAATCAAACAGTAATTCAGAATCTATAAGCCTTTCCTGGTGATCGGTCGCTGGTTCCAGCACTCCCACGAGCCCTTCGGTGCACCAATTTCTCATTCCTTATTAGAGCGGCATAACATTTAGACTTAACAAGATCCATTTGATAACGATTGCAACAATGAAAACCACTATTACTGCTGCACATTACTTCAGTCCGGCATATTTTCAGTTCTCCCGTATGCTGCTGAAGTAGGAGAGATGATTTGCCATAAATTTCACCGCTTGCAAAGCTTTGTTGACTGATGTATACGCTCAGTAGTTTACTCGAGTCTTTGCTGGGCGATCGATGTCACCAATCAAGAGTAGCATTTGCATAGAAACTAATTTTCTTCCGTCAAAAATATTTCTGCTTCAAAAACGCTTTTATAGAAAAACACCATTAATCTCTGTT
>JAQBSW010007707.1:0-39009 GCA_029291075.1 Eudiplozoon nipponicum | reverse complement strand
TAGTTAGAACTCGATCGAAATTAAAAATTATTTTGTAGATTATTTGGCACATTTTCACACCTCGTAAACAATATTCGCATTATCATTCCGCGTAAATTTGCGCAATGGCGATATAAATATTTAAGAATATTTACTTTAAGTAAGCGTGATTGTGCTATCTTTTAACAAAATTCGAAAAAATTTGGCATCGATTTGGTAAGAACTCGATAGTAGAACACCAAATAGAATTAGGTTTTGCGAACCTAGTAACAAATTAGTTCAATTGTGACCAGAAGGATAAACCAAAGGCAGCATGAACGGAAAGTATAATCTCATGCACATTCGTTTCGTGCTTACTGGCGACTCATCAGTAGGACGTATTACGCCCTTTAACCACTATATATTTGGTAGAAGAATGTGGAATAATAGGACGGTACAATCTCCTAATAATAGGACGGTACAATCTCCTAAATAATAGGACGGTACAATCTCCTATTCCACATTCTTCTACCAAATATATAGTGGTTAAAGGGCGTAATAACGGCTCCTACTGATGAGTCGCCAGTAAGCACGAAACGAATGTGCATGAGATTATACTTTCCGTTCATGCTGCCTTTGGTTTATCCTTCCGGTCACAACTGAACTAATTTGTTACTAGGTTCGCAAAACCTAATACATACTTGCATATATATTAGTTCTTCGCAACAAACAGTATTTAACCAAATAGAATTGTTGGCTCCATTGCCTTGTTCACCAAATGCTCAACCATTGGCACAACAACAGCAACAATTTGCTTTGTCTGCATTTCAAAAATTGTGCGAAGAGGGGATTTCTAGAAGGTCAAACTCCAATTTTGCTTCCCCAATAGTTGTAGTTCCCAAACCTGAACTGGGTCAACGGAGGGTTTGTGGAAATTACCGTCTATTAAACTCAGTGAAGAAGGCTGATTTTTATCCTCTCCCTAACCAGAGTACTTTACTCCGAGATACAATGGGATATGAGGTTTATTGAATTTTAGATCTCCAGAAAGCGTACTATCAGATACCAATGGAGGAAAGTTCGATACCACTCACCGCAGTCAGATTTCCAGGAGGGGGATCGCATGAATTTCTTCGAATGCCTTTTTGTTTGAAAAATGCCAGTCAGATATTCAAGCGCTTGGCTGAAGAAATCCTTCAGAATTGTCCATTTGCAAGAGTGTACATAAACAACAATATAATTTTTAGTCGCTCACAAGATGAACATCAGAGGCATTTAAAAACGGTTTTGAAAAGGCTGGGACAATAAGGATTAGTGGTCAAACCTAATAAGAGTAACATCGGATGCTCTTCAGTTAAATATCTTGGTCATATACTCTCCAAAGACGGAATTAAACCTTTGGAAGATAAGATCCAATCTATTAAGGACGTTTTGGATCCCTGAATCGTGCGCCAGTTGCGAAGGTTCTTGGGCATGATCAGCTATTACCGTCGATTCATTCCAGGTCTAGCAGAAATTGTAGGCTCGTTGACACGCCCTCTTACTCGTGAAAAGAGTACGATCAAGAAGTCTTGGCCTAAAAACTTGAGTCCAGAAGACCGAGAAAAATTCCAGAAGGCCAAGGAAATGCTTAGTGACATAACCACGTTAGCACCAGTAGATTGGGAGAAACCTTTCGAACTAATCACAGATGCCGCAGATTTTGTAATAGGAGCAGTGCTACAGCAAAGAGATCAGGACAAAGTAAGGCCGATTTGGTTTTATAACCGTAAGCTTAATGATCGAGAGAAAAGTTCTGATACGTTTGGTAAAGAGCTTCTAGAAGTGTATGCCGCATTGCTACATTTTGAGCATTTCTTAGACGGTCATAAATTTAAGTTATTGACCGATCATAAGCCGTTGATTAGTATACTTGGTAAAACAGCGAGGCTTAATTACTCTCGTAGAGTAAATTCCAAAATAACCCAGTTATGAGAATTCGATTTCACTGTCTCATATTGCTGGTAAGGAGAATGTTGTAGCCGATGCACTTAGTATACCGAATGTAGCCGATGTCGAGCTGATATTTCAAGGTCCGTTGAAGAATCTAAATGATTCTATGCACGATTTAGTTAGTCAAATCGAGGAAGCGCAAGGCTTGGATCCCTATACATTAGTCTTGTCCAAAAGAACAGGATATGTTCGTAAGCTCCTGAGTGGCAAGTGGTTCTTATGCGAAACGTCTAGACGTCAACCACGACCATATGTACCGTTGGAGTTACGGGCCCAAATTATTCAAGTACACGATATGGGACATCCATCCATTAAAGCCACCATTCTATTAATTTATGACAATTACCTATGGCCGCATATGTCTAAAGACATACGGGTATGGATAAGAGCCTGTGCCAAATGTCAAACGTGTAATGTGTGAAGACATACCAGAACCGAGATACAGTATATTGCGATACCAATTGGACGGTTCAGATACGTACGTATAGATATTGTCGAAATGCCTGAGGTTAATGGCCACAAATATTTGCTAACTATGGTAGATCGATTTAGTCGCCAATTCAAAGTGGCGATTTTAAGAGACATGACAGCGCAAGAAGTCTTGTTCGCGTTTCTACATAATTGGATATCGCGTTATGGTGTTCCGAAAAAGGTCACTAGTGATCGCGGTAGTCAATTTATGTCCGAGCTTTTCGAAAGATCTCTCAACATCATGGGAACAACTGTATTGCATACTAGTCCATACAACCCACGAGCAAATGTGATGGTAGAAAGGTTGCATCATGAACTGAAGGCTGCGTTAAGGTGTACTAGTGGAATATGCTGGATACACGATCTTCCTATAGTACTACTCGCCATGCGCAACAGATATAGGGCACAAATAGGTAGTTCAATAGCAGAGTTGGTTCATGGAGAACCATTAAGGTTACCTGGAGATTTTCTAATAGAAACTCCAAGTAGTCTTGAGTGGGCTTCTAGTTATGTAGATTGGTTTGTAGGAGCACTTAGAGATAATATGTGTCGTTTGCCTCCGACCAAGACTAGAAAAGCAAAAACCAAGTGCTATGTGTCCTCTGATCTAAGATCGGCTTCGCATGTGTACGTAACTAATGAAAATAAGAAGAATTGTCTGACACCATTTTCGTTGGATTGTTGCATTCCCCAGTTTATCTGGTTGGACGATAGGACTGAATTATCAGATGCGTTGAATGACTATCGTTCCATGGACGAAATCTGATGTGTGCAATCCCATCATACAGGCACATAACGAAATGCAGAACTCAGAAGACATGTTGTCTAATATAGCAAAATCTTATTCTACCAATTTATAACATGAAACTGTTTGTCAATACCAGATAAAACAAAAGAAACAGTGACAACTGTACAGACAGCGATGCCGACTTCAGGGGCGCCATTATGCACAACTCGTTCTGGAAGTGTACAACGTCAACCAAAGAATGATGATTACGTCTACAACTAGCCGTCATTTTGTGAAGGTGGTGTATTTGGAGGAAGATATTTCCTCCGCCAAAATTAAGGTGACAATAACTGATAAATTTAAACCACCTTGGCTGATTGAAACGAATTGTGCGCGATTTCAATTTTCGAGCATACTGTACGTGACTGATTGTAGCTTTCTCGGCCTGCTGCATTTATTTTATTTTTTCCATTTAATGTTTACTCGATTTTCACAATAAATTCCTGCTACCACTGACTTACATTTTTTTTTCACTTATGCATATATTTGGGGACGTTCTGGAACAGGTAATTTAATAATTCTGTTTTTCACGTCTATTTCTTTCCAGGTTATTTGTTCTGATGTTTTGGGACGTGAAAGGTTTCACATTCCGATTTCCTAACATTAAGTATCAAATTTATAATTAAATTCGATCGACATGGAAGCTCATCTTAAATATGAGGACACTAGCAAGTTAGCTCAAGACATGGCAGTTTTGAATTTAACAGATATGAATAAATGTACTAGCTTATCAGATTCTTCTATACATTTAAGACTGATCACAATCTGGCGTCTATGGCGTTCTTAGACATTAATAGAATAGAATAGAATAGAATAGAATAGAATAGAATATCTTTATTTGGATTCAAACCACACATATTCCATCAAATAATAAAATTGGAAATTGTACAATATATAAAAAAAATTATCACATCACAATAAATGTGCAATTAATATCATGTAGATAGGTATATCTCACTAGTTGTACAATACAATATATCAATATCAGAAAGTTCGACTGAAAAGAATAATATATACATTATCAAATTAGGAACAATTAATGTATAATTCGAGTGTAACATTATGCAAAAATTGAGAACCATGACTAGCAATTGATTGTATGTAATGTTAACTAATTAGAAGAAATAGTGCATAACATTTCAATTATAACAATACAAAACTTGGAAATAAAAATCTCTAGAAAATCTGTTTTCGATAACAATTATCCTTGTCTTTTATTCAACCATGAGAAAGTATTATCATAATCAAAATAATAACAAATATCAGCAGGATTGCAGACTTTTTCAAGTTCAGTAGATAAAGTTTTAAAAGACATCTTAGATGGAGGCATTTCTCTAAGCCCCTTCGGCAATTGGTTATAAATTTTGTAGATTTTCGAGAAAGAGAATAACTTGCTCGCTACATTCCCCACCAAAGGAGGAGATATTGCCAAATGTCCAGATCTAGTTCCAACTTCATGACTCTTTCTTATCGGAGTCATATAGGCACCAGTCCACTGGTTCAAATGGAAAACTTTTATACAATAACACATCCTCCGAAACCACAGTGATTGCAATGACACAAACTGTAATCTAGAGGCGTATATAGTGCAAGAAATAGGACTAATATGTTTCACAACCTTTCTTTGTACAGCTTCTATCTTATTAGACAAACCCTTTTTTAATGGATTCCAAGTAGCGACAGCATATTCTAGTACCGGTCTAATCCATATTATATACATTTGAAGTTTTATATCATTTGATAAGATATTTCGATTTATTAGTGCCCATCTTTTCTTGGCACTGCCTACTATACTTTCAATATGTCTCTCAGCAGAAGCTGTACATTGAATAGTTATGCCTAAATCCTTAATTTCTTGCATAAGTTTAATCTCAAACACATCATTAATAACAGCATCATGAAAATAAACATAATTGAAAGTTTGTTCTGTTCCCTATTTTTAAAGCTTTCGTCTTTTTATTGTTTATTCTCAGCCCTAGTGTGATCAAATATTTACTCAAATCATACAAATCTAATGTCACATTATTTTTGGAGAATTCGACATTCTTTGGATCAATTGGGAAGATTATTTTTAAATCATCAGCGAATTTGCAAACTCGACCGTTAAGGATCTTAGTTTCCAAATTTGCAAATACAATTTTAAATAAAATTGGCCCCAAGCTTGATCCCTGTGGAACTCCACTCGTTACTCGTTTCGATTTTGATATCAAATCGTTTACTTGAATACTCATTCGTCGATTATATAGATAGTATTTAAGTAATCTAGAAATATTCGGATCAATATTCAACAAACTAATCGCATTCAAAATAGCATCAAAAGATATAGAGTCAAAAGCTTTTGAGATATCTATAAATACAATTAATGCATCTAACTTATTCTCGTCTAATGTGATTACATGTTTCCACATGGAAAGCATATTAGTAGTTGTCGATCTACCTTTCGTAAAGCCATGTTGACATAGGTCAAAATCAGCCGGTAACATACGTTCTAAATGATCTAGTATCAATCGTTCTATTATCTTCAAAAACGAAGGGATAATAGAGATTAATCTATAATCACTGGCGCACGTTGGCTTACTAACTTTTGGCAATGGCTTTGCTACTATCGTTAATATATCGATTGGTAATTTCCCATTCTTCAAAATTCTATTTATAAAGTTGCAGAGCACATTCCTAAATGTTAAGGGTAATTGAATCAGATTATCAATCGAAATACCAAGGTGATCTTTTTGTTTTTTTGATTTGATTTTTAACATCAATTTTATCAATTCATCACTGTCAATAACAAGTCCTGATTCCTGGTCTCCCAAAGGATCAGGTATTTCCATAAGATTTCTTTCATTCTGTGGATTACATATCAAATTGCCAAAAACATCATCCAATTCACAGAGAAATTCGTGCTCAGTTTTATCCACAGGTAATATAAGCTTTAACTTTTCCTTATATTTACTATAATCTGTGAGGAGTTTGTATCCTAGTCTAGGATTACTCTTCATTTTGGCCAAAATAATTCGTTCTGATCTTTGCCGAATTATCAGCAGTGATGAATTAATTTCGTTATCAATGAGATCTAACCTCATTTGTTTAATACTATTGATAAGACTACACTTTATTATATTATCTCGTTTAATTCTTAGTTTACACAATTTCCTATTAATTCGTTTCGGTATAATGTCCGTAAACGTAGATGCCTCAAATAAAATAGATAATAACGATGAAGCAGAAGAAACAAACTCGTCAGTGTTTAAGAAATAAAAACTTCCGTAATCAATCAGTAAGCTTAATTCTCTAAATAGATTCCAGTTGATTCTGGAACAGTGCACGTGTGCATTTTCAAAATTTAGTTTCTGTGTTTTGCTACTCAAGATGTTCCATTGTAGAATAATTTGTTTGTGATCCAATTCTTTGAAATAATTAACAACATCATAACTGTACGATTTCACCATTTCAGTTTCTAAGTATACATGATCTAAGCATTGCGAACCTCTAGTTGATTCATTTATAATCTGCTTGAGATCATGGTTAGAAAAAAATTGGTTATTTCACAGTCCTGTAACTTATTAAAGTCACCTACCACTACATTATAGCCATGGCAGTCAAAGATAGATTGAAAAGAATTGGTAAATGTTTGATCATCAAATAAAGTAGCATACGGCGGTCTATAAACCGCTGTTAAGATCAGATTCTCAAATTGTATAGATAAGAAATCAATGATAGCATTATCATCACTAGTATGTAGAATTTTCGCCTTAAATACAGATTTACTATAAATGAGTACTCCTCCACCTCTTTTATCCAGCGATCTGTCTTTTCTAAATAAAGAATAGTGAGGAATATCAAATTCATGGTTTTCTATGTCATTATTAAGCCAGGTTTCAGATAAAATTATAAAATCAAAATCATTACTTATTATAAAATTACAAAGCAAAAAGTTTTTGTTCCTAACACTTCGAAAGTTAGCATAAAATAAGGTAAATGTGGAACACGACTTATCTAAACAATAATCAACTTTTACTGATTCAGCTTTGCTGGCTTCTTTATTATGCGTTTCCCAGGTTTTGAGGCCATTCTTCCTCTCCCCCCGCTGTCCACAATATTTATTAATGAAACATCGTTTTTTGATAATTAAACGCATATTGGTTGCAACCTCTGAGACTGCAACATCAAAAAACGATTATTATAATCAAGGTTGCGGTCTTGATATAAACACCTGACCCATGAGTTTCCAATAAGGACGAAACTGGTCTACTGGATGGGTCAAGACCGCAACCTTGATTATAATAATCGTTTTTTGATGTTGCAGTCTCAGAGGTTGCTTGATCAGTGGTTATCAGCTTCCGTTCCTGGTTGCTTATTAACTTTTTTGCTTTAGCCAACTTTCGTTGGAGAAACGTTTTGTCCCGGCCAATAAAAATGCTGCGAAAACTCAGACTCTCATCTTTCTTTTTGTTGATGGACTCAATTTGCATATTTGTTGGGCGTTTTGATAATTTCACAATAACTGGCCTTGGACGATCCGATCGTTTACCCACCCTAAAGCATTTTGCAATATCCGCATGTGTCTCTTCTTTTATTAACGCATTTAGTTTCTGGACATCATTAACCTCAGCATTTTCAGCAAGATTAAATAATACTAATTGATCTTGCTTGCTGTTTCTCGCTGATACTTCGTTCGCCAATATATTCAATATTTCTTCGCCAGATGATTTATTTTTAACAGGCGTATCACTTTCCACTGTTATAGCAGCCAATTCAATCCAAGGCTGAACATCAATTTGTATTTTGTCTAATTTAATGTTTAACGCTTCATTCAGTTCAACTATACGCACGCTTAAAGTCTCATTATTTTTAACTGCCTGTTCCAATTTCATCGCATTCACAACAGCCTCATTCTTCAATATAGACACTTCATTTTTTAAATAGTTGTTGTCTTCTTTCAATACCTTCACTGAGTTCTGGAGATCCATAACAATTTTTTCAATATCAGAATGCGACAAAATTGGAGCCATTTCAAATCGCGCGCGTTTTATAGGTTGGGAGCCTCTACAAATGTAAATATTTACCAAATGGCAATGATCGCGATCGATATATGTGATTCTATATTCATTTTCATTTACTATTTCATATGTAATTTCAATATTCTTCAACGTAAATATTTACCAAATGGCAATGATCCCGATCGACATGCTTTTTATCATATTCAAATACAATTAATATTTCATGTTTTATTTTAAAGTTCTTCAATGAAAATATTTATCAAGTGGCAATGATCGCGATCGAAATTCTCGATGCATGTGTGATTTCAAAATTTTTCAATGTAAATATTTAACAATTGGTAATGATGCCGATCGAAATGCTCGGTATTATATTCATTTACATTTACTATTTTGTGTGTTATTACAAGAAATTTTAATTTATATATTTACCAATAGCAATGATCGCAATCGAAATGCTCGATATTATATTCCTTTACAATTACTATTTAATGTGTAATTCCAATATTTTTTCATGTAAATATTTACCAAATCGCAATGATCGCGATCGACATGCTCTATAATATGTTCATTTTAATTTACTACTTCATATGTAATATCAATATTCATCAATATAAACATTTACCAAATATCACTGATTGCGATGGTAATTGCTCGTTATTATAATCATTTACATGTACGTTTTAATGTGCTATTCCAATACACATGAAGGTAAACATTTACCATTCGATCGAAATGATCGATATCATATTCATTTACATTTGTCTTTTAGATTGTTATTTCAATATGTTTCAATGTAAATATTTACCAAATTCTCGATATTGTATTCATATATATTCACAATTTCATGTTTTATTCCAAAATTTTTCAAAGCATATATTTACTAAATTGCAATGATCGCCATCAAACTGCTCGATTCTATATTCATTTTCATTTACTATTTCATATATAATATCAATTTTCTTCAATGTAAATTTTTACGAAATGGCAATGATTGCGATCGAAATGCTCGTTATTATATTCAAATAAATTTATTATTTAATGTTTTATTTCAATATTCTTCAATGCAACGTTTCACCAAATAACAATGGAATTGATCGCGATCGAAATGACCGATATAATATTCATTTACATTTATCAGTTCAAATGCTATTTCAATATTAATCAATGGAAATATTTACCAAATGGCAAATTTCACAATCGAAGTGGCCGACATTATATTCTTTTACATTTTCAATTTAATGTGTTCATTGAATATTCTGCAACGAAAATGGCAGAAATCGCGATCTAAATGCTCAGTATTATTTCCATTTATTTAGTCCTCCAAGTGTTATTTTAAAATTTGTCAAAGTAAATGGCAATGAACGCGATCCAAATGCTCGATAAAATATTCTTTTACATTTAATATTTAATGCCAACGCAATGTTCTCGCTTCGGTGGTGCAAATGCTAAAATAGGAACGATAGGGAAAAGATTAACATGGCCCCTGCGCAAGGCTGACACGCAAAATCGTCAGTGTGCATCAGATTACCGCTCCACCGCGTCAACAGCATTTATCACTTGAATCGACACGCGTACAAATACTCCAACCAATCAGAATGCACAGTCATACGTTAGGCAAACGCTGCATTAATCAACAAAACATTCCTTCGTGCTCGATTATAGCATACGGTCAAGCTGAAAACCGATTCATTTAAAAACAACCTTTGTGCACAACCTTTGTCACTCCAATTCTGTGATCAAGGGCTTCTTGCCATAGGTCAATCTATCTATATATCAATGCTTCCTCTTCTTAATCTTCCTCATCATCTGCTTCTACGTCTTCTTCTTATCCCTCTTTATCATTCTCATCGAGACAGAATATACATGTTGCAGGCGAAATTTGCACTCAAGTATAAAGTATGTGAGACTACTAGGAGTGAGAGTCGCATGTCTAACATTTATTTCCATGTATATGAATTGCATTTTGGCTCTCGATAGTAAGATTGACGTTGTAATTTGATGTTGACAATGGAAGATCACAAAGCTTCAGTGCATGCGACGGACGGTAGATTTGCTATGTTGTTCGACAACATGATAAATACAGTGGGATGGGTGCTTATTTCGATCTCAATAAATTAATTGATATAATTGTTACCACTATCCGCGCAACCAATTAATATTTTATTCATTATCGATTGGTTGATTCTAACGTTTACCTGCATATAATTCTTCGTTGCTTTTGGTAGTGTGTTTTCTAATTGCATGCTTCGTGAGAAGATTTATGCCTGCGTTTTAGAAAACTTAATTCTTGGGTGTGAATAGGCGACTGATTTTCGAAGAGATTTGGATGCCAAATTGTATATTAACGCGTGATCTAATTGGCACACCATCACATCCACATGAACGTAGCACTCAACAATAGCAAAATCTTACATTGCAGGCTATATATTGCCAACGCTGCCACCCGAGTGTAGTCGCTTCTTGCGGTGCATATACTAAAATTGGAACGATACCGAGAAGATTAGCATGGCCCCTGTGCAAGGATGACGCGCAAAATCGTGAAGCGTACCCTATATTTCACCTACTTTGTTCTCTACAACAAATTCTACGTCAATCATTACAATTTATCAGCTTGTTTATCTACCCATACATGTACATCTATTCGACGTTTCTTTCCTTTCTTTTCAGGTGGCAATTCTGCTCTTATTCCATCAGTCATTGGTGCAATTCTCAGCCGAGCTTAACACATTAACCCGCTCCACCGCGTCAACAACATTTATCACTAGAATCGACACGCGTACAAATAATCCAACCAAACAAACTGCGCATTCATGCGTTAGGCAAAGGCTCCTTTGATCAACAAAACATTCCTACCTGCACGCTTATATCACGCAGTCATGCCGAAACCTGCTTCATTTAAAAATAACCTTTGTGCACAACCTTTGTCACACCAATTCTGTGATCAACGGCTGCTTGCCGTAGCTCAATCTATCTATATATTTATGCTTCCTCTTATTTTTCATCCTCATCATCTGCTTCTACGTCTTCTTCTTCTCCTTCTTTATCATTTTCACCATTAGAGAATATAAATGGTGCAGGCGAAATTTCCACTCATGTATAAAATATGTGAGACTACTAAAGGTAAGAGTCACATGTCTAACATTTCTGCCTATGTATATGCATTGCGTTTTGGCTCTCGATAGTAAGTTTGCCGTTGTAACTTGATGTTGGTAATGGAAGATCGAGACACTTCAGTGTATGTGACTGGTGGTAGATTTGCTATGTTGTTCGACAACTCGTTAAATAGGGTGGGATTTGTGCTTACTTCAATCTCACAAAATTAATTGATATAATTGTTACCAACACCCGTGCAACCGATTAATATTTAGTTCATCGTCGACTGGTTGTTTTTAACGTTTGCATGCATATACTACTTCGTTGCTTTTGGTAGCCTAATTTTTAATTGCATGCTCCGTGAGAAGATTTATCCCTGCGTTTTAGCAAATTTAATACTTGGCTGTGAATAGGCGGCTGATTCTCGATGAGATTTGGTTGCCAAATGGTACATTAATGCGTGATCTAATTGGCACACCATCACATCCACATGCAAGCAGCACTCGATAATAGCAAAATCTTACATTGCAGGCTATATACTGCTAACGCTGCCACCCGAGTTTACTCGCTTCGGCGGTGCATATAATAAAATTGGAACGATACAGAGAAGATTAGCATGGTCCCTGCGCAAGGTTGACATGCAAAATCGTGAAGCGTTCCATATTTTTCACCTACTTTGTTTCTCTACAACACATTCTACGTCAATCATTACAATCTATCGGCTTGTTTATCTGCCCACACCTGAACATCTATTCGACGGTCCTTTCCCTTCTTTTTAGGTAGCAATTCTGCTCTTATACCTTCAGTCATCGGCGCAATTGTCAGCCGAGCTTAACGCATTACCCCGCTCCTTCGAGTCAACAACATTTATCACTTCAATCAACACGAGTACAAATACTCCAACCCATCAAACTGCACACTTATACGTTAGGCAAACGCTGCTTTAATCAACAAACCATTCATACTTGCTCGTTTATAGCTCACAGTCAAGCCGAATGCTGCTTCATTTAAAAAAAACTTTTGTTCACAACCTTTGTCACAACAATTCTGTGATCAAGGGCTACTTGCCATAGTTCAATCTATTTATATATCAATGCTTTCTCTACTTCTTCTTTCTAATCATCTGCTTCTACGTCTTCTTCTCATCCTTCTCTATCATTTTCATCGTGACAGAATATAAATGGTGCAGGCGAAATTTTTACTCATGTATAAAGTATGTGAAAGTACCAGAGGTGAGATTCACATATTTAACATTTCTGTCTATGTATATGTATTGCGTTTTGGCTCTCGATAATAAGTTTGCCGTTTAAATTTTATGTTGATAATGGAACATCGAGACGTTTCAATGCATGCGACTGGCACTAGATTTGCTATGTTGTTCGACAACTTGTTAAATACAGTGGGATTGGTGCTTACTTCAATCTCACAAAATTAATTGATATAATTGTAACCACCACCCGCGCAACCAATTAATATTTAAATCATCATCGACTGGTTGCTTTTTAACGTTTGCCTGTATATACTACTTCGTTGCTTTTGGTAGTCTGTTTTCTAATTGCATGCTTCGTGAGAAGATTTATGCCTGCGTTTTAGCAAATTCATTTATTGGGTGTGAATACGCAGCTGATTCTCGATGAGATTTGGTTGCCAAATGGTATATTAATGCGTGGACTAATTGGCACACCATCACATCCACATGAAAGTAGCACTCGCAAGTAGGAAAATCTTACATTGCAGGCTATATACTGCTAACGCTGCTACCCCAGTGTTCTCGTTTCGGCGGTGCATATACTAAAATTGGAACGATACAGAGAGGATTAGCATGGCCCCTACGCAAGGATAACACGCAAAACCATGAAGCGTTCCATATTTTTCACATACTTTGTTACTCTACAATATATTTTACGTCAATCATTACACTTTATCAGCTTGTTTATCTGCCCATAGCCGTACATCTATTCGACGGTCCTTTCCTTTCTTTTCAAGTGGCAATTCTGACCTTATCCCATCAGTCAGCGGTGCAATTGTCAGCCGAGCTTAACCCATTACGGCTCCACTGCGTCAACAGAATTTTTCATTTGAATCGACACGCCTACAAATAAGACATCCAATCAAACTGCACACTTATACGTTAAGCAAACGCTGCTTTAATCAAAAAAACATTACTTCCTGCTCCTTTGTAGCACACAGTCAAGCCGAAACCTGCTTCATTTGAAAATAGACTTTGTGTACAACATTCGTCAAACCAATTCTGTGATAAAGGGCTACTTGCCATAGATCAATCTATCTTTATATCAATTCTTTCTCTTCTTTTTCTTCCTCATCATCTTTTTCTATGTCTTCTGCTTCTCCTTCTTTATCATTTTCATCGTGACAGAATATAAATGGTGCAGTCCAAATTTCCACTCAAGTATAAAGTATGTGAGACTACTAGAGGTGAGAGTCGCATGTCTATCATTTCACTCTAAGTATATGCATTGCGTTTTGGCTCCAGATAATTAGTTTGCCGTTGTAACTTGATGTTGGTTATGGAAGATCGAGACGCTTCAATGCATGCGACTGGTGCTAGATTTGCTATGTTGTTCGACAACTTGTTAAATACAGTGGGATTGGTGCTTACTTCAATCTCACAAAATAAATAGATGTTACCACCACCCGCACAACCAATCAATATTTAATTCATCATCGACGGGTTGCTTTTTAACGTTCGCCTGCGTATACTATTTCGTTGCTTTTTGTAGTTTGTTTTCTAATTGCATGCTTCGTGAGAAAATTTATGCCTGCGTTTTAGCAAATTTAATACTTGGTTGTGAATAGGCGGCTGATTCTCGATGAGATTTGGTTGCCAAATGGTATACTAATGCGTGGTCTAATTGGCACACCATCACATCCACATGAAAGTAGCACTCGCAAGTAGGAAAATCATACATTGCAGGCTATATACTGCTACCGCTGCCACCCAGTGTACTCGCTTCGGCGGTGCATATACTAAAATTGGAACGATAAAGAGAAGATTAGCTTGGCCCCCGCGCAAGAATGACACGCAAAAATGTGAAGCGTTCCATATTTTTCACCTACTTTGTTTCTCTACAATACATTCTACGTCAATCATTACAATTTATCAGCTTGTTTATCTGCCCATACCCGTACATCTTTTCGACGGTCCTTTCCTTTCTTTTCAGGTGGCAATTCTGCTCTTATCCCATCAGTCATCGGTGCAATTGTCGGCCGAGCTTAGCACATTACCCCGCTCCACCGCCTCAACTCCATTTATCCCTTGAATCAACACGAGTACAAATAGTCCAACCAAACAAACTGCACACATATACGTTAGGCAAACGCTGCTTTAATCAACAAAACATTCCTACCTCCTCGTTTATAGCACACAGTCAAGCCGAAACCTGCTTCGTTTGAAAATAACCTTTGTGCAGAACCTTTGTCAAACCAATTCTGTGATCAAAGGCTACTTGCCTTAGGTCAATCTATCTATATATCAATGCTTCCTCTTCTTTTTCTTCCCCATCATCTGCTTCTACGTCTTCTGCTTCTACTTCTTTATCATTTTCATCGTGACAGAATATAAATGGTTCAGTCGAAATTTCCACTCAAGTATAAAGTATGTTAGACTACTAGAGGTGAGATTCGCATGTCTAACATTTCTCTCTATTTATATGCATTGCGTTTTGGCTCTAGATAGTTAGTTTGCCGTTGTAACTTGATGTTGGTAATGGAAGATCGAGACGCTTCAGTGCCTGCGACTGGTGGTAGATTTGCTTTGTTGTTCGACAACTTGTTAAATACAGTGGGATTGGTGCTTACTTCAATCTCACAAAATTAATTGATATAATTGTTACCACCACCCACGCAACCAATTAATATTTAATTCATCATCGACTGGTTGCTTTTTAACATTTGGCTGCATATACTACTTCGTTGCTTTTATTAGTGTAGAGGTTAAATTAATTATCGGACAGAAATTAACCTCTCATATAAAAATAAATCAATTTTTATTTTTGGACATTTGATGTTATCGCTGGTTTCGTAAAACAATATTGTAATTTTTGAAAAATATTGTAAAAATTTTTGAAAGTTCTTTTGTTCATATTGTCGAAGTTTTGGACTTGTCTTGTGAAAAGGAATGAGACAGTTTTGATCTGAGTTTCTGAATTGCATAAGCGGGACACTGCGTGGTTCCATCACCGATTACTTTGTGAATAAAAATTTGTAAATCTTCTCGTCATTTTGTTGTTTTTAATTATCAGCGAAAAGGACCACAAGTTTGCTTTGGGTAATTTAAGTGAATATTTGTTTCAAGGTCTCAATCATTCCAGTTCAGTAAATTTGTGGACATCAGCGTATCCGGGTAAGCTTACTTAATTAATATAATATATAAATTATAAATAATTTAATAATATCATGTCTGGTTTATTAAATACTGAGGATACAGAGCAGTTGGCTAGCGGACTTAAGGATTGTAGCTTAAGAGATAGTTCAGAGGAACTTAAGTGTTCCAAGATAGATGATCATTCCGCATATATGGATTTTTCGGGCCTGGCATCCAAGAGACCCCCTTATGGTAGTGACCTAAGGGCCTCTACAAAAAATGGCGACCGCGCCAGGATCCTTTATGCGGAAAGATATGATATAGATGATCGTTATTGCCACAATTCTATGGATAGCAATGTCAAGCTTAATATGTACAGACCAGACAATCATTTTGAATGGGTTGAAGATGCAAAATTTTATTTTAAACTAAGACGGATGACCGACCCTATAGAAAGGTTTGCCTCGGCCTGGTGGTGTTTACCTGAGCGATTGAAAAAGAATCTGTTTAGACTCAGGAAATTTGTTACTGAGAACGAACCAGAAAATGCATTTGAGCTTCTAGTAGAAAAACTCCATGGACGATATCAACCCGAGAGGATTGAACGGATGACTGACTTATAACGTAAGGAAAAGATGGGAAATCTACTTCCATCTGAATTTTATGACAGACTAATTTCAAAATCCCTCGGGCTTGATATATCTGAGGAAGTTATAAATAGTATATTTGTAGCAGAATTGCCTGCTAGACTAAGAGCCACCTTGGATGTATATGATACATTGGAATTAGAGTGGCCCAAGAAGCTCAAAGGGTTGGACAAAGTGTATCGTCAGATGGTACCTAAGGTGTATGTAGTAACCGCAGATTCACGCCTAGAGCAGCAACTCAGACATCTCTCAGAGAGACTCCTGACCATTGAGAATGAATTAAGTACCCTCCGCAGGGATGTGGGTTGGATAAAAAGCAATAAGGAAACTTCCAACAGAAGTAGGGTAAATTCTCGGAGTCAATGTTCAAATTCCAAGCATTGGAGAGGCGAATCGCGTGAGAGTGTACGAGCACCACGCGAGTGGTGCATATCGCATCGCAAATACGCCGAGTTTGGAAAATGTCAGGAGGGGGGATGCGCATTTCCAAAGTTGGGTGGTCCCCGATGGAAAGGAAGTAGTCTTCCTGTAGCCTGGTCGAAGCTGCCGGAAAACTAATGAAGCCCCCGCTAATAGGAGCCGTAGGGGGGGTTGCGCAAGCAAGGCTCCAAGGTATGCATATTCGTGGCATACTAAAAACATCGAAGTTAGGTTCGGAAGCTTCGATGGAAGAGACGCGCAGTAATATAGTCCGTAAATCTGTTAGATTTCGGCTGGCAGATAATCTTAAAGAGGTTGCTGGTTATAGCAACAATAAGTTCGTTATAACTGATGAACTTAGTGGCTTAAAATTCTTAATAGACACGGGTGCAGAAGTGAGCATATTTCGATCTGATGTGGTGGAAATTGATAGCCCCACATTCGATTACCAACTATGGGCTGCTAATGGAAGTCCAATTGAGGTTAAGGGAGTTAAAGAATTGTCAGTGACATTGGGGCAGAAATCTCCATTTACGTGGAATTTTCTGGTCGCTGATGTAAAGGATAACATCATTGGGATGGACTTTTTGATCCATTTTAATCTCGCTTTAGATCCCAAATCTAGGACCATTGGACAAAGCACTGGGATAGTGACTTATGCTGAGACTGGGACCTCAGTAGTTAGGTCAGTGAGACTACCCAGACCCGTCGTCGCCGATGACTTGGCGGATGTCATCGAGAAACACCTGGCCGTGTTTCTGCCATTCAATGCTAAGCGCAAGGGTTTAAAGACAGGCATAGAACACCAAATCGAGTTGGTGGAGCCACTACCTTGTTCGCCCAAGTCTCAACCGTTAGCACAACACAAGCAGCAGGTTGCTATTGAAGAATTTAAGCGGTTGAGAGAAGAAAAAATTTGTACGCGTCCAAATTCCATCTTTGCATCTCCAATAGTGGTTGTTCCCAAACCTGAACCAGGTCAATGGAGGGTTTGTGGTAACTATCGTCTATTGAATTCGGTAACGAAAGGCGATTCGTATCCTCTACCGAACCAGAGTACTTTGCTCAGGGATATAATGGGGTATGAGGTATACTCAACGTTAGATCTGCAGAAAGCGTACTATCAAGTACCAATGCAGGCAGAATCTATACCGCTCACAGCAGTGCGATTCCCTGGAGGAGGATGGCATGAATTCTTATGTATGTCTTTTGGGTTGAAGAATGCAAGTCAGACATTCCAGCGTCTAACAGAGGAAGTTATTCAAGACTGTTCATTTGCTAAAGTGTATATAGATGACATCATTATATATAGTCAATCTAGGGAGGAACACCGGGAGCATTTGGACATCGTTTTGTCTAAGCTGGAACATTATGGATTGGTAGTGAAACCAGAAAAGAGTAGAATTGGTTGCTTTAACGTAAAATATCTTGGACACACCATTTCCAAGGATGGAATCAAGCCCTTGGAAGACAAGGTACAAGCAATCAAGGATGTGCCAGAACCTAGAACTGTACGCCAGTTGCGTAGATTTTTAGGCATGATTAGCTACTATCGTCGGTTCATACCAGGTTTAGCTGGAATTTTGGGTTCGCTAACTCGACATTTAGTTCGCGAACGAAGCACAATCAAGAAGTCCTGGCCTATTAATTTTAGCCAAGACGACAAGGATAAATTCCATAGGACCAAAGATGTGTTAAGCCAAATAACCACATTAGCACCTGTGGATTGGACTAAGCCGTTTGAGCAGGTCACAGATGCTTCTGATGTAGCCATAGGAGCAGTGTTACATCAACGGGAAAATGGAATAGTCAAGCCGATAGGATTCTATAGTCGGAAACTCCAAGATCGCGAGAAGCGATATGATACGCTTGGAAAAGAGTTACTAGCAGTTTATTCTGCAGTGTTGCATTTTGAGCACTACCTAGATGGACATCAGTTTATGATATTAACTGATCATAAACCGTTGTTGAGTATCATTGGGAAAGCAAACAGGCTAAATTATTCTCGGCGGGTAAATTCACAAATAACCCGACTCGCAGAATTTGATTTCACCATAAGTCATATCTCAGGAAAAGATAATGTGGTGGCAGACGCTCTCAGTAGACCAGACGTATCAGATGAAGATATGATTCGTTCAGAGTCACTCGTATGCTCTATTGAATCTTCTAATGATTTTGTCCAGCAATTGATGGAAGCACAAGGTTCTGATCCTTTAGTGGCTGTGTTAGAAAAGAATCCTGTATATACACGCAGGAAGATTGGAGATAAGTGGTTATTATGTTAAATCTCCAGGAGCCAACCTAGACCTTATGTACCGCTAGAATTAAGGTATAAGGTAATTCAGCAGCTACATGAATTCAGTCATCCTTCCATTAAGGCAACTATCAGGATGGTCACTGATAGATATGTATGGCCTAAAATGTCGAAATACATAAGAGCCTGGGTACGGACATGTGCCCGGTGTCAAACTTGTAAAGTTTGGCGTCATACCAAAACTGAAATTAAAACGATTGGTATACCAGGGGGTCGATTCATGCATGTTCATATTGATATAGTAGAAATGCCTGAGATTTCCGGCCATAAGTATTTACTCACGATGGTCGACCGATTCAGTCGTCAGTTTGAGGTAGCAATCCTAAAAGACATGACAGCTCAAGAGGTCTTACTTATGTTCTTGCATAATTAGGTGTCGCGATATGGTGTACCGGTAAGGGTAATTACTGATCGTGGTAGTCAGTTTATGTCTGAACTGTTTATCAGATCATTGAATACAATGGGGATAGAAGTAAGACACACATGTGCTTATAATCCCAGAGCCAATGGGATGGTTGAGAGACTGCACAGGGAGCTGAAGGCTGCATTACGCTGCACCGGTGGATCCAGTTGGATACATGATTTGCCCATAGTCTTGTTGGCAATGCGAAACAGATACAGAGTTCAGTTAGGAACATCCATAGCAGAACTTGTTTATGGAGAGCCACTGAGGTTACCTGGAGATATTCTAATAAAAGCTCCAAGTTGTCTCGTTTGGGCCTATAATTCTGTAGATTGGCTTGTTTGAACACTGGGAAATAAAATGAGTAGTTTAGCTCCAACCAAGTCTAGAAGTCCAAAGTCTAAATGCTACGTATCTTCAGATTTAAAGCTGGCATCGCATGTATACATAACTAACGAAAACAGACAGAATTGTCTGACTCCATTCTATAAGGGGCCATATAAAGTCAATCATATGACTGAGAAAAATGCATTTATAGAAGTAAATGGCACTGTAGAATGTGTAACACTGGATCGCTGTATTCCACAGTTTATTTGGACGGAGGAGGATACTGAGGAACAGTATTCACCGAAGTATCCAGAAGTTGAGGCGAGATGTGACACAGAAATTGGTGAGAAAAATGAAGTGTCGAATAAATATGGTAAAGAAGTAAAGATTAAAACCAAGACAACTGAGAATCAAGAACAATGCGATATGAATATGAAATCTGGTAAAGTACCAGCACAACTTGTTGAAACTAGGTCTGCTATAGTGATAAAAAAACCGAAGAATGAAGACTACATCATGTATGGTTAATCATCTTAAACATGAGGGAGTATGTAGAGTTTAAATTAATTATCGGACAGAAATTAACCTCTCATTTAAAAATAAATCAATTTCTATTTTTGGACATTTGATGTTATCGCTGGTTTCGTAAAACAATATTGTAATTTTTGAAAAATATTGTAAAATTTTTTGAAAGTTCTTTTGTTCATATTGTCGAAGTTTTGGACTTGTCTTGTGAAAAGGAATGAGACAGTTTTGATCTGAGTTTCTTAAATGCATAAGAAGGACACTGCGTGGTTCATCTCCGATTACTTTGTGAATAAAATTTGTAAATCTTCTCGTCATTTTGGTGTTTTTAATTATCAGCGAAAAGAACCACAAGTTTGCTTTGGGTAATTTAAGTGAATATTTGTTTCAAGGTCTCAATCATTCCAGTTCAGTAAATTTGTGGACATCAGCGTATCCGGGTAAGCTTACTTAATTAATATAATATATAAATTACAAGTAATTTAATAATATCATGTCTGGTTTATTAAATACTGAGGATACAGAGCAGTTGGCTAGCGGACTTAAGGATTGTAGCTTAAGAGATAGTTCAGAGGAACTTAAGTGTTCCAAGATAGATGATCATTCCGCATATATGGATTTTCCGGGCCTGGCATACAAGAGACCCCCTTATGGTAGTGACCTAAGGGCCTCTACATTAGTCTGTTTTCTAATTTCATGCTTCGTGAGAAGATTTATGCCTGCGTTTTAGCAAATTTAATTCTTCGGTGTGAATAGGTGGCTGATTCTCGATGAGATTTGGTTGCCAAATGGTATACTAATGCGTGGTCTAATAGGCACACCATCACATCCATATGAAAGTAGCACTCGACAATAGGAAAATCTTACATTGCAGGCTATATACTGCTAACGCTGCCACCCCAGTGTACTCGCTTCGGCGGTGCATATACTAAAATTGGAACGATACAGAGAGGATTAGCATGGCCCCTGCGCAAGGATGACACGCAAAATCGTGAAGCGTTCCATATTTTTCACCTACTTTGTTTGTCTACAATACATTCTACGCCAACCATTACAATTTATCAGCTTGTTTATTTGCCCATACCCGTACATCTATTCGACGGGCCTTTCCTTTCTTTTCAGGTGGCAATTCTGCTCTTATCCCATCAGTCATCGGTGCAATTGTCAGCCGAGCTTAACACATTACCCCTCTCAACCGCGTCAACAACATTTATCACTTGAATCGACACGAGTACATATACTCCAACCAATCAAACTGCACACTTATATGTTAGGCAAACGCTGCTTTAATCAACAAATCATTCCTACTTCCTCGTTTATAGCACACAGTCAAGCCGAAACCTGCTTCGTTTGAAAATAACCTTTGTGCAGAACCTTTGTCAAAACCAATTCTGTGATCAAGGGCTATTTACCGTAGGTCAATCTATCTATATATCAATGCTTCCTCTTCTTTTTCTTCCACATCATCAGCTTCTACGTCTTCTGCTTCTCCTTCTTTATCATTTTCATCGTGACAGAATATAAATAGTGCAGCGGAAATTTCCAATCAAGTTTAAAGTATGTGAGACTACTAGAGGTGAGAGTCGCATGTCTAACATTTCTCTCTGTGTATATGTATTGCGTTTAGGCTCTAGATAGTTGGTTTGCCGTTTTAACTTGATGTTGGTAATGGAAGATCAAGACGCTTCAGTGCATGCAACTGGTGGTAGATTTGCTGTTTTTCGACAACTTGTTAAACACAGTGGGATTAGTGCTTACTTCAATCTAACAAAATAAATAGATGTTACCACCACCCGCGCAACCAATTAGTATTTAATTCATCATCGACTGGTTGTTTTTAACGTTTGCCTGCATATACTACTTCGTTGCCTTTGGTAGTCTGTTTTCTAATTGCATACTTCGTGAGAATATTTTTGTCTGCGTTTTAGCAAATTTAATTCTTGGGTGTGAATAGGCGGCTGATTCTCGATGAGGTTTGGTTGCCAAATGGTATATTAATGCGTGGTCTAATTGGCACACCATCACATCCACATGAAAGTAGCACTCGTCAGTAGGAAAATCTTACATTGCAGGCTATATACTGCTAACGCTGCCACCCCAGTGTACTCGCTTCGGCGGTGCATATACTAAAATTGGAACGATACAGAGAGGATTAGCATGGCCCCTGCGCAAGGATGACACGCAAAATCGTGAAACGTTCCATATTTTTCACCTAATTTGTTTCTTTACAATACATTCTACGTCAATCATTATAATTTACCAGCTTGTTTATGTGCCCATAGCCGTACATCTATTCGACGGTCCTTTTCTTTCTTTTCAGGTGGCAATTCCTCTCTTATCCCATCAGTCATCGGTGCAATTGTCAGCCGATCTTAACAAATTACCGCGCTCCACCGCGTCAACAACATTTACCGCTTGAGTCGACACGAGTACAAATACTCCAACCAATCAAACTGCACACCTATACTTTAGGCAATCGCTGCTTTAATCAACAAAAGATTCCTACCTGCTCGATTATAGCACACAGTCAAGCCGAAACCTGCTTCATTTAAAAATAACCTTTGTGCACAACTTTTTTCAAATCAATTCTGTGATCAACGGCTACTTGCCATAGGTCAATCTATCTATATATCAATGCTTCCTTTTCTTTTTCTTCCTCATCATCTGCTTCTAAGTCTTCTGCTTCTCCTTCTTTATAATTTTCATCGTGACAGAATAAAAATGGTGCAGGCGAAATTTCCACTCAATTATAAAGTTTGTTAGACTATTAGAGGTGAGAGTCGCATGCCTAACATTTCTCTCTGTGTATATTCATTGCGTTTTGGCTCTAGATAGTTAGTTTGCCGTTGTAACTTGATGTTGGTAATGGAAGATCGAGACGCTTCAGTGCCTGCGACTGGTGGTAGATTTGCTATGTTGTTCGACATATTGTTAAACACAGTGCGATTGGTGCTTACTTCAATCTCACAAAATAAATAGATGTTACCACCAACCGCGCAACCAAATAGTATTTAATTCATCATCGACTGGTTGATTTTAACGTTTGCCTGCATATACTACTTCGTTGCTTTTGGTAGTCTGTTTTCTAATTGCATGCTTCGTGAGAAGATTTATGTCTGCGTTTTAGCAAATTTAATTATTGGGTGTGAATAGGCGGCTGATTCTCGATGGGATTTGGTTGCCAAATGGTATATTAATGCGTGGTCTAATTGGCACAACATCACATCCACAGGAAAGTAGCTCTTGACAATAGGAAAATCTGACATTGCAGGCTATATACTGCTAACACTGCCACCCCAGTGTACTCGCTTCGGCGGTGCATATATTAAAATTGGAATGATACAGAGAAGATTAGCATGGACCCTGCGCAAGGATGACACGCAAAATCGTGAAGCGTTCCATATTTTTCACCTACTTTGTTTCTCTACAATATATTCTACGTCAATCACTACAATTTATCAGCTAGTTTATCTGCCCATAACCGTACATCTATTCGGCGGTCCTTTCCTTTCTTTTCAGGTGGCAATTCTGCTCTTATTCCATCAGTCATCGGTGCAATTGTCGGCCGAGCTTAACACATTACGCCGCTCCACCGCGTCAACACCATTTATCACTTGAATCGACACGAGTACAAATACTCCAACCAATCAAACTGCACACTTATACGTTAGGCAAACGCTGCTTTAATTAACAAAACATTCCTACCTGCTTGTTTCTAGCACACAGTCAAACCGAAACCTGCTTCATTTAAAAATATCCTTTGTGTACAACCTTCGTCAAATCAATTCTGTGATCAAGGGCTACTTACCATAGATCAATCTGTCTATATATCTTTTCTTACTCTTCTGTTTCTTCCGCATCATCTTTTTCTACGTCTTCAGCTTCTCCTTCTTCAGAATTTGCATCGTGACAGAATATAAGTGGTGCAGGCGAAATTTCCACTCAAGTATAAAGTATGTGAGACTACTAGAGTTGAGAGTCGCATGTCTAACATTTCTCTCTATGTTTATGCATTGCGTTTTGGCTCTAGATAGTTAGTTTGCCGTTGTAACTTGATGTTGATAATGGAAGATCGAGACGCTTCAGTGCATGCGACTGGTGGTAGATTTGCTATTTTGCTTGCCAAATTGTTAAATACAGTGGGATTGGTGCTTAATTCAATGTATCAAAATTAATTTATATAATTGTTACCACCACCCGCGCAACCAATTAATATTTAACTAATCTTCGACTGGTTGCTTTTTAACGATTGCCTGCATATACTACTTCGTTGCTTCTGGTAGTCTGTTTTCTAATTGCATGCTTCGTGAGAAGATTTATGTCTGCGTTTTAGCATATTTAATTCTTGGGTGTGAATAGGCGGCTGATGCTCGATGAGATTTGGTTGCCAAATGGTATATTAATGCGTGGTCTAATTGGCACACCATCACATCCACATGAAAGTAGCTCTCGACAATAGGAAAATTTTACATTGCAGGCTATATACTGCTAACGCTCTCACCCCTTGCACTTGTTTCGGCGGTGCATAAACTAAATTTGGAACGTTACAGAGAAGATAAGCATGGCACATAGGCACGGATGACACGCAAAATCGTGACGCGTTCCATATTTTTCACCTACTTTGTTTCTCTACAATACATTCTACGTCAATCATTACAATTTATCAGCTTGTTTACCTGCCCATACACGTACATCTATTCAACGGTCCTTCACTTTCTTTCCAGGTGGCAATTCTGCTCTTATCCCATCAGTCATCGGTGCAATTGTCAGCCGAGCTTATCTCATTACCGCGCTCCACCGCGTCAACAATATTTATCACTTGAGTCGACACGAGTACAAATACACCAACCAATCAAACTGCACACTTATACGTTAGGAAATCGCTGCTTTAATCAATAAAACATTCCTACCTGCTCCTTTATAGCACACAGTCAAGCCGAAACCTGCTTAATTTAAAAATAACCTTTGTGCACAACCTTTGTCAAAACAATTATGTAATCAAGGGATACTTACCATAGGTCAATCTATCTATATATCAATGCTTCCTCTTCTTTTTCTTCCTCATCATCTGCTTCTACGTCTTCTGCTTCTCCTTCTTTATCGTTTTCATCGTGACAGAATATAAATGGTGCAGGCGAAATTTCCACTCAAGTATAAAGTATGTGAGACTACTAGAGGTGAGAGTCGCATGTCTATCATTTCTCTCTATGTATATGCATTGCGTTTTGGCTCGAGATAGTTAGTTTGCCGTTGTAACTTGATGTTGGTTATAGAAGATCGAGACGCTTCAGTGCATGCGACTGGTGGTAGATTTGCTATGTTGTTCGACCACTTGTTATATACAGTGGGATTGGTGCTTACTTCAATCTAACAAAATTAATTGATATAATTGTTACCACCACCCGCGCAACCAATTAATATTTAATTCATCATCGACTGTTTGTTTTTAACTTTACACGTAGTATACTACTTCGTTGCTGATAGTAGATTGTTGACTAAATGAATGTTTTGTGAGAGGATTAATGTCGGCATTTTAGAAAATTAACTTCTCCGGTGTAAATAGGCGGCTGATTGTTGTTGAATTTTGCCTGCCAAATGTTTTATCGTTGCGCGTCCTTGTTTGCACACCATCACATCCGCATGAAAACCGCACTCGACAGCCGTAAAATGTTACATTTCAGGCTATGTACTGTTAAGGCTGCCACGTCCGCGTACTCGCTTCGGCGGTGCATATACTAAAATTGGAACGATACAGAGAAGATTAGCATGGCCCCTGCGCAAGGATGACACGCAAAATCGTGAAGCGTTCCATATTTTTCACCTACTCTGTTTCTTTACAACACATTCTACGTAAATGATTGCAATTTATCAGCATGTTTACATGCCAATACCCGTAGATCTCTTCGACGGATCAGTCCTCTTCTCTTCAGGTGGCAATTCTGCTCTTATCCCGTCAGTCAGAAATGTGGTTGTCAGCCAAGAGTAGGTGATTACCGCTCTACCGCATGAACTACAATTGTGTAGCAAGGCGCACTCGTTATAAATCCCTGTTCTGAATAATTCCACTGCCCAAGTAGTTATCTACTCGAGCAGAGAATAAATTACGTGCAGATTATTTTCACTTCTTCGTCCACGCTACTGATGCACTGTATGGTATATCGATTCAACAGTAGTATGTTGGCAAGACCAGTTTGGAGCACGCAAAAGACCATCTTCAAGTAAGAAGACTTGCGCAAATTTGCATGCACTATAGCCAGATCGACGGTTAATTCGAGTAGTCAGCAAGGCAACAAGCCGATGCGCGAATAGCTAAGGTGTTTCACGACCTGCAAGTTGTTCAATTATAGTCCACTCTATTTACTCCGTTTTCAATGTAGCCTCCATGGCGAATATCAAGATCGTACTTCTAGGGATCACTCCTACAGTACGTATCACCGGGACGTCAGGTAACCCTGACCCTGGGCGTTGAACCGCGATGATGTGAAGCTGCCTGGCTCCCAGAGCGTGACGAGGCTGTGTGGCTGTCCGAGCTCAACTACGGACCTGGCCGCCTTTCTGTCTGATCGCCCCGAGCATGGCTGCATTCCAGCTGTGAACGGGAGGTTGCCACGCATGCTGAGCGGCTACGCATTTTACAGTCAAAACAAATCTCCCCTCAGCTACCTAGTGGTGTCCCGTCATTGTCCGTCCATCCAGCAATGCACATTGCGTGGCAGCAGACTCTTCCAATTGCAACAGCCTCTCCACTCCACGTTGTGGCAATTTGCACGCCAAAAATTCTTCTAATGCACAACTTTTCCCCAACAACTAGTCCTTCAAGCACACATTTATCACTTGCATCGACACGCGTACATATGCTCTAACCAATCAAACTGCACACTTAAGCCAATTATATTAGGTAAACAAGGCATGCCGACGTGCTCGTTTATAGCACAAATTCGAGCCGGAACCTGGTTCAATTAAAAATTAGCTTTGTCTACACTTTTCATCACACCAATTCTGTGATCCAGGTCCGCTTGCCTTAGGTCAATTCTTCTATCAATCTAGTCATCCTCTTCTTCATCGACTGTTTGTTTTTAACTTTACACGTAGTATACTACTTCGTTGCTGATAGTAGATTGTTGACTAAATGAATGTTTTGTGAGAGGATTAATGTCGGCATTTTAGAAAATTAACTTCTCCGGTGTAAATAGGCGGCTGATTGTTGTTGAATTTTGCCTGCCAAATGTTTTATCGTTGCGCGTCCTTGTTTGCACACCATCACATCCGCATGAAAACCGCACTCGACAGCCGTAAAATGTTACATTTCAGGCTA
Organism: Eudiplozoon nipponicum; assembly: GCA_029291075.1. Taxonomy (NCBI): domain Eukaryota; kingdom Metazoa; phylum Platyhelminthes; class Monogenea; order Mazocraeidea; family Diplozoidae; genus Eudiplozoon; species Eudiplozoon nipponicum. The sequence continues at coordinate 11,436 of JAQBSW010007707.1, read as the reverse complement.
TGTACTGTTAAGGCTGCCACGTCCGCGTACTCGCTTCGGCGGTGCATATACTAAAATTGGAACGATACAGAGAAGATTAGCATGGCCCCTGCGCAAGGATGACACGCAAAATCGTGAAGCGTTCCATATTTTTCACCTACTCTGTTTCTTTACAACACATTCTACGTAAATGATTGCAATTTATCAGCATGTTTACATGCCAATACCCGTAGATCTCTTCGACGGATCAGTCCTCTTCTCTTCAGGTGGCAATTCTGCTCTTATCCCGTCAGTCAGAAATGTGGTTGTCAGCCAAGAGTAGGTGATTACCGCTCTACCGCATGAACTACAATTGTGTAGCAAGGCGCACTCGTTATAAATCCCTGTTCTGAATAATTCCACTGCCCAAGTAGTTATCTACTCGAGCAGAGAATAAATTACGTGCAGATTATTTTCACTTCTTCGTCCACGCTACTGATGCACTGTATGGTATATCGATTCAACAGTAGTATGTTGGCAAGACCAGTTTGGAGCACGCAAAAGACCATCTTCAAGTAAGAAGACTTGCGCAAATTTGCATGCACTATAGCCAGATCGACGGTTAATTCGAGTAGTCAGCAAGGCAACAAGCCGATGCGCGAATAGCTAAGGTGTTTCACGACCTGCAAGTTGTTCAATTATAGTCCACTCTATTTACTCCGTTTTCAATGTAGCCTCCATGGCGAATATCAAGATCGTACTTCTAGGGATCACTCCTACAGTACGTATCACCGGGACGTCAGGTAACCCTGACCCTGGGCGTTGAACCGCGATGATGTGAAGCTGCCTGGCTCCCAGAGCGTGACGAGGCTGTGTGGCTGTCCGAGCTCAACTACGGACCTGGCCGCCTTTCTGTCTGATCGCCCCGAGCATGGCTGCATTCCAGCTGTGAACGGGAGGTTGCCACGCATGCTGAGCGGCTACGCATTTTACAGTCAAAACAAATCTCCCCTCAGCTACCTAGTGGTGTCCCGTCATTGTCCGTCCATCCAGCAATGCACATTGCGTGGCAGCAGACTCTTCCAATTGCAACAGCCTCTCCACTCCACGTTGTGGCAATTTGCACGCCAAAAATTCTTCTAATGCACAACTTTTCCCCAACAACTAGTCCTTCAAGCACACATTTATCACTTGCATCGACACGCGTACATATGCTCTAACCAATCAAACTGCACACTTAAGCCAATTATATTAGGTAAACAAGGCATGCCGACGTGCTCGTTTATAGCACAAATTCGAGCCGGAACCTGGTTCAATTAAAAATTAGCTTTGTCTACACTTTTCATCACACCAATTCTGTGATCCAGGTCCGCTTGCCTTAGGTCAATTCTTCTATCAATCTAGTCATCCTCTTCTTCATCGACTGTTTGTTTTTAACTTTACACGTAGTATACTACTTCGTTGCTGATAGTAGATTGTTGACTAAATGAATGTTTTGTGAGAGGATTAATGTCGGCATTTTAGAAAATTAACTTCTCCGGTGTAAATAGGCGGCTGATTGTTGTTGAATTTTGCCTGCCAAATGTTTTATCGTTGCGCGTCCTTGTTTGCACACCATCACATCCGCATGAAAACCGCACTCGACAGCCGTAAAATGTTACATTTCAGGCTATGTACTGTTAAGGCTGCCACGTCCGCGTACTCGCTTCGGCGGTGCATATACTAAAATTGGAACGATACAGAGAAGATTAGCATGGCCCCTGCGCAAGGATGACACGCAAAATCGTGAAGCGTTCCATATTTTTCACCTACTCTGTTTCTTTACAACACATTCTACGTAAATGATTGCAATTTATCAGCATGTTTACATGCCAATACCCGTAGATCTCTTCGACGGATCAGTCCTCTTCTCTTCAGGTGGCAATTCTGCTCTTATCCCGTCAGTCAGAAATGTGGTTGTCAGCCAAGAGTAGGGGATTACCGCTCTACCGCATGAACTACAATTGTGTAGCAAGGTGCACTCGTTCTAAATCCCTGTTCTGAATAATTCCACTGCCCAAGTAGTTATCTACTCGAGCAGAGAATATATTACGTGCAGATTATTTTCACTTCTTCGTCCACGCTACTGATGCACTGTATGGTATATCGATTCAACAGTAGTATGTTGGCAAGACCAGTTTGGAGCACGCAAAAGACCATCTTCAAGTAAGAAGACTTGCGCAAATTTGCATGCACTATAGCCAGATCGACGGTTAATTCGAGTAGTCAGCAAGGCAACAAGCCGATGCGCGAATAGCTAAGGTGTTTCACGACCTGCAAGTTGTTCAATTATAGTCCACTCTATTTACTCCGTTTTCAATGTAGCCTCCATGGCGAATATCAAGATCGTACTTCTAGGGATCACTCCTACAGTACGTATCACCGGGACGTCAGGTAACCCTGACCCTGGGCGTTGAACCGCGATGATGTGAAGCTGCCTGGCTCCCAGAGCGTGACGAGGCTGTGTGGCTGTCCGAGCTCAACTACGGACCTGGCCGCCTTTCTGTCTGATCGCCCCGAGCATGGCTGCATTCCAGCTGTGAACGGGAGGTTGCCACGCATGCTGAGCGGCTACGCATTTTACAGTCAAAACAAATCTCCCCTCAGCTACCTAGTGGTGTCCCGTCATTGTCCGTCCATCCAGCAATGCACATTGCGTGGCAGCAGACTCTTCCAATTGCAACAGCCTCTCCACTCCACGTTGTGGCAATTTGCACGCCAAAAATTCTTCTAATGCACAACTTTTCCCCAACAACTAGTCCTTCAAGCACACATTTATCACTTGCATCGACACGCGTACATATGCTCTAACCAATCAAACTGCACACTTAAGCCAATTATATTAGGTAAACAAGGCATGCCGACGTGCTCGTTTATAGCACAAATTCGAGCCGGAACCTGGTTCAATTAAAAATTAGCTTTGTCTACACTTTTCATCACACCAATTCTGTGATCCAGGTCCGCTTGCCTTAGGTCAATTCTTCTATCAATCTAGTCATCCTCTTCTTCATCGACTGTTTGTTTTTAACTTTACACGTAGTATACTACTTCGTTGCTGATAGTAGATTGTTGACTAAATGAATGTTTTGTGAGAGGATTAATGTCGGCATTTTAGAAAATTAACTTCTCCGGTGTAAATAGGCGGCTGATTGTTGTTGAATTTTGCCTGCCAAATGTTTTATCGTTGCGCGTCCTTGTTTGCACACCATCACATCCGCATGAAAACCGCACTCGACAGCCGTAAAATGTTACATTTCAGGCTATGTACTGTTAAGGCTGCCACGTCCGCGTACTCGCTTCGGCGGTGCATATACTAAAATTGGAACGATACAGAGAAGATTAGCATGGCCCCTGCGCAAGGATGACACGCAAAATCGTGAAGCGTTCCATATTTTTCACCTACTCTGTTTCTTTACAACACATTCTACGTAAATGATTGCAATTTATCAGCATGTTTACATGCCAATACCCGTAGATCTCTTCGACGGATCAGTCCTCTTCTCTTCAGGTGGCAATTCTGCTCTTATCCCGTCAGTCAGAAATGTGGTTGTCAGCCAAGAGTAGGTGATTACCGCTCTACCGCATGAACTACAATTGTGTAGCAAGGCGCACTCGTTATAAATCCCTGTTCTGAATAATTCCACTGCCCAAGTAGTTATCTACTCGAGCAGAGAATAAATTACGTGCAGATTATTTTCACTTCTTCGTCCACGCTACTGATGCACTGTATGGTATATCGATTCAACAGTAGTATGTTGGCAAGACCAGTTTGGAGCACGCAAAAGACCATCTTCAAGTAAGAAGACTTGCGCAAATTTGCATGCACTATAGCCAGATCGACGGTTAATTCGAGTAGTCAGCAAGGCAACAAGCCGATGCGCGAATAGCTAAGGTGTTTCACGACCTGCAAGTTGTTCAATTATAGTCCACTCTATTTACTCCGTTTTCAATGTAGCCTCCATGGCGAATATCAAGATCGTACTTCTAGGGATCACTCCTACAGTACGTATCACCGGGACGTCAGGTAACCCTGACCCTGGGCGTTGAACCGCGATGATGTGAAGCTGCCTGGCTCCCAGAGCGTGACGAGGCTGTGTGGCTGTCCGAGCTCAACTACGGACCTGGCCGCCTTTCTGTCTGATCGCCCCGAGCATGGCTGCATTCCAGCTGTGAACGGGAGGTTGCCACGCATGCTGAGCGGCTACGCATTTTACAGTCAAAACAAATCTCCCCTCAGCTACCTAGTGGTGTCCCGTCATTGTCCGTCCATCCAGCAATGCACATTGCGTGGCAGCAGACTCTTCCAATTGCAACAGCCTCTCCACTCCACGTTGTGGCAATTTGCACGCCAAAAATTCTTCTAATGCACAACTTTTCCCCAACAACTAGTCCTTCAAGCACACATTTATCACTTGCATCGACACGCGTACATATGCTCTAACCAATCAAACTGCACACTTAAGCCAATTATATTAGGTAAACAAGGCATGCCGACGTGCTCGTTTATAGCACAAATTCGAGCCGGAACCTGGTTCAATTAAAAATTAGCTTTGTCTACACTTTTCATCACACCAATTCTGTGATCCAGGTCCGCTTGCCTTAGGTCAATTCTTCTATCAATCTAGTCATCCTCTTCTTCATCGACTGTTTGTTTTTAACTTTACACGTAGTATACTACTTCGTTGCTGATAGTAGATTGTTGACTAAATGAATGTTTTGTGAGAGGATTAATGTCGGCATTTTAGAAAATTAACTTCTCCGGTGTAAATAGGCGGCTGATTGTTGTTGAATTTTGCCTGCCAAATGTTTTATCGTTGCGCGTCCTTGTTTGCACACCATCACATCCGCATGAAAACCGCACTCGACAGCCGTAAAATGTTACATTTCAGGCTATGTACTGTTAAGGCTGCCACGTCCGCGTACTCGCTTCGGCGGTGCATATACTAAAATTGGAACGATACAGAGAAGATTAGCATGGCCCCTGCGCAAGGATGACACGCAAAATCGTGAAGCGTTCCATATTTTTCACCTACTCTGTTTCTTTACAACACATTCTACGTAAATGATTGCAATTTATCAGCATGTTTACATGCCAATACCCGTAGATCTCTTCGACGGATCAGTCCTCTTCTCTTCAGGTGGCAATTCTGCTCTTATCCCGTCAGTCAGAAATGTGGTTGTCAGCCAAGAGTAGGTGATTACCGCTCTACCGCATGAACTACAATTGTGTAGCAAGGCGCACTCGTTATAAATCCCTGTTCTGAATAATTCCACTGCCCAAGTAGTTATCTACTCGAGCAGAGAATAAATTACGTGCAGATTATTTTCACTTCTTCGTCCACGCTACTGATGCACTGTATGGTATATCGATTCAACAGTAGTATGTTGGCAAGACCAGTTTGGAGCACGCAAAAGACCATCTTCAAGTAAGAAGACTTGCGCAAATTTGCATGCACTATAGCCAGATCGACGGTTAATTCGAGTAGTCAGCAAGGCAACAAGCCGATGCGCGAATAGCTAAGGTGTTTCACGACCTGCAAGTTGTTCAATTATAGTCCACTCTATTTACTCCGTTTTCAATGTAGCCTCCATGGCGAATATCAAGATCGTACTTCTAGGGATCACTCCTACAGTACGTATCACCGGGACGTCAGGTAACCCTGACCCTGGGCGTTGAACCGCGATGATGTGAAGCTGCCTGGCTCCCAGAGCGTGACGAGGCTGTGTGGCTGTCCGAGCTCAACTACGGACCTGGCCGCCTTTCTGTCTGATCGCCCCGAGCATGGCTGCATTCCAGCTGTGAACGGGAGGTTGCCACGCATGCTGAGCGGCTACGCATTTTACAGTCAAAACAAATCTCCCCTCAGCTACCTAGTGGTGTCCCGTCATTGTCCGTCCATCCAGCAATGCACATTGCGTGGCAGCAGACTCTTCCAATTGCAACAGCCTCTCCACTCCACGTTGTGGCAATTTGCACGCCAAAAATTCTTCTAATGCACAACTTTTCCCCAACAACTAGTCCTTCAAGCACACATTTATCACTTGCATCGACACGCGTACATATGCTCTAACCAATCAAACTGCACACTTAAGCCAATTATATTAGGTAAACAAGGCATGCCGACGTGCTCGTTTATAGCACAAATTCGAGCCGGAACCTGGTTCAATTAAAAATTAGCTTTGTCTACACTTTTCATCACACCAATTCTGTGATCCAGGTCCGCTTGCCTTAGGTCAATTCTTCTATCAATCTAGTCATCCTCTTCTTCATCGACTGTTTGTTTTTAACTTTACACGTAGTATACTACTTCGTTGCTGATAGTAGATTGTTGACTAAATGAATGTTTTGTGAGAGGATTAATGTCGGCATTTTAGAAAATTAACTTCTCCGGTGTAAATAGGCGGCTGATTGTTGTTGAATTTTGCCTGCCAAATGTTTTATCGTTGCGCGTCCTTGTTTGCACACCATCACATCCGCATGAAAACCGCACTCGACAGCCGTAAAATGTTACATTTCAGGCTATGTACTGTTAAGGCTGCCACGTCCGCGTACTCGCTTCGGCGGTGCATATACTAAAATTGGAACGATACAGAGAAGATTAGCATGGCCCCTGCGCAAGGATGACACGCAAAATCGTGAAGCGTTCCATATTTTTCACCTACTCTGTTTCTTTACAACACATTCTACGTAAATGATTGCAATTTATCAGCATGTTTACATGCCAATACCCGTAGATCTCTTCGACGGATCAGTCCTCTTCTCTTCAGGTGGCAATTCTGCTCTTATCCCGTCAGTCAGAAATGTGGTTGTCAGCCAAGAGTAGGTGATTACCGCTCTACCGCATGAACTACAATTGTGTAGCAAGGCGCACTCGTTCTAAATCCCTGTTCTGAATAATTCCACTGCCCAAGTAGTTATCTACTCGAGCAGAGAATATATTACGTGCAGATTATTTTCACTTCTTCGTCCACGCTACTGATGCACTGTATGGTATATCGATTCAACAGTAGTATGTTGGCAAGACCAGTTTGGAGCACGCAAAAGACCATCTTCAAGTAAGAAGACTTGCGCAAATTTGCATGCACTATAGCCAGATCGACGGTTAATTCGAGTAGTCAGCAAGGCAACAAGCCGATGCGCGAATAGCTAAGGTGTTTCACGACCTGCAAGTTGTTCAATTATAGTCCACTCTATTTACTCCGTTTTCAATGTAGCCTCCATGGCGAATATCAAGATCGTACTTCTAGGGATCACTCCTACAGTACGTATCACCGGGACGTCAGGTAACCCTGACCCTGGGCGTTGAACCGCGATGATGTGAAGCTGCCTGGCTCCCAGAGCGTGACGAGGCTGTGTGGCTGTCCGAGCTCAACTACGGACCTGGCCGCCTTTCTGTCTGATCGCCCCGAGCATGGCTGCATTCCAGCTGTGAACGGGAGGTTGCCACGCATGCTGAGCGGCTACGCATTTTACAGTCAAAACAAATCTCCCCTCAGCTACCTAGTGGTGTCCCGTCATTGTCCGTCCATCCAGCAATGCACATTGCGTGGCAGCAGACTCTTCCAATTGCAACAGCCTCTCCACTCCACGTTGTGGCAATTTGCACGCCAAAAATTCTTCTAATGCACAACTTTTCCCCAACAACTAGTCCTTCAAGCACACATTTATCACTTGCATCGACACGCGTACATATGCTCTAACCAATCAAACTGCACACTTAAGCCAATTATATTAGGTAAACAAGGCATGCCGACGTGCTCGTTTATAGCACAAATTCGAGCCGGAACCTGGTTCAATTAAAAATTAGCTTTGTCTACACTTTTCATCACACCAATTCTGTGATCCAGGTCCGCTTGCCTTAGGTCAATTCTTCTATCAATCTAGTCATCCTCTTCTTCATCGACTGTTTGTTTTTAACTTTACACGTAGTATACTACTTCGTTGCTGATAGTAGATTGTTGACTAAATGAATGTTTTGTGAGAGGATTAATGTCGGCATTTTAGAAAATTAACTTCTCCGGTGTAAATAGGCGGCTGATTGTTGTTGAATTTTGCCTGCCAAATGTTTTATCGTTGCGCGTCCTTGTTTGCACACCATCACATCCGCATGAAAACCGCACTCGACAGCCGTAAAATGTTACATTTCAGGCTATGTACTGTTAAGGCTGCCACGTCCGCGTACTCGCTTCGGCGGTGCATATACTAAAATTGGAACGATACAGAGAAGATTAGCATGGCCCCTGCGCAAGGATGACACGCAAAATCGTGAAGCGTTCCATATTTTTCACCTACTCTGTTTCTTTACAACACATTCTACGTAAATGATTGCAATTTATCAGCATGTTTACATGCCAATACCCGTAGATCTCTTCGACGGATCAGTCCTCTTCTCTTCAGGTGGCAATTCTGCTCTTATCCCGTCAGTCAGAAATGTGGTTGTCAGCCAAGAGTAGGGGATTACCGCTCTACCGCATGAACTACAATTGTGTAGCAAGGTGCACTCGTTCTAAATCCCTGTTCTGAATAATTCCACTGCCCAAGTAGTTATCTTCTCGAGCAGAGAATATATTACGTGCAGATTATTTTCACTTCTTCGTCCACGCTACTGATGCACTGTATGGTATATCGATTCAACAGTAGTATGTTGGCAAGACCAGTTTGGAGCACGCAAAAGACCATCTTCAAGTAAGAAGACTTGCGCAAATTTGCATGCACTATAGCCAGATCGACGGTTAATTCGAGTAGTCAGCAAGGCAACAAGCCGATGCGCGAATAGCTAAGGTGTTTCACGACCTGCAAGTTGTTCAATTATAGTCCACTCTATTTACTCCGTTTTCAATGTAGCCTCCATGGCGAATATCAAGATCGTACTTCTAGGGATCACTCCTACAGTACGTATCACCGGGACGTCAGGTAACCCTGACCCTGGGCGTTGAACCGCGATGATGTGAAGCTGCCTGGCTCCCAGAGCGTGACGAGGCTGTGTGGCTGTCCGAGCTCAACTACGGACCTGGCCGCCTTTCTGTCTGATCGCCCCGAGCATGGCTGCATTCCAGCTGTGAACGGGAGGTTGCCACGCATGCTGAGCGGCTACGCATTTTACAGTCAAAACAAATCTCCCCTCAGCTACCTAGTGGTGTCCCGTCATTGTCCGTCCATCCAGCAATGCACATTGCGTGGCAGCAGACTCTTCCAATTGCAACAGCCTCTCCACTCCACGTTGTGGCAATTTGCACGCCAAAAATTCTTCTAATGCACAACTTTTCCCCAACAACTAGTCCTTCAAGCACACATTTATCACTTGCATCGACACGCGTACATATGCTCTAACCAATCAAACTGCACACTTAAGCCAATTATATTAGGTAAACAAGGCATGCCGACGTGCTCGTTTATAGCACAAATTCGAGCCGGAACCTGGTTCAATTAAAAATTAGCTTTGTCTACACTTTTCATCACACCAATTCTGTGATCCAGGTCCGCTTGCCTTAGGTCAATTCTTCTATCAATCTAGTCATCCTCTTCTTCATCGACTGTTTGTTTTTAACTTTACACGTAGTATACTACTTCGTTGCTGATAGTAGATTGTTGACTAAATGAATGTTTTGTGAGAGGATTAATGTCGGCATTTTAGAAAATTAACTTCTCCGGTGTAAATAGGCGGCTGATTGTTGTTGAATTTTGCCTGCCAAATGTTTTATCGTTGCGCGTCCTTGTTTGCACACCATCACATCCGCATGAAAACCGCACTCGACAGCCGTAAAATGTTACATTTCAGGCTATGTACTGTTAAGGCTGCCACGTCCGCGTACTCGCTTCGGCGGTGCATATACTAAAATTGGAACGATACAGAGAAGATTAGCATGGCCCCTGCGCAAGGATGACACGCAAAATCGTGAAGCGTTCCATATTTTTCACCTACTCTGTTTCTTTACAACACATTCTACGTAAATGATTGCAATTTATCAGCATGTTTACATGCCAATACCCGTAGATCTCTTCGACGGATCAGTCCTCTTCTCTTCAGGTGGCAATTCTGCTCTTATCCCGTCAGTCAGAAATGTGGTTGTCAGCCAAGAGTAGGTGATTACCGCTCTACCGCATGAACTACAATTGTGTAGCAAGGTGCACTCGTTCTAAATCCCTGTTCTGAATAATTCCACTGCCCAAGTATTTATCTACTCGAGCAGAGAATAAATTACGTGCAGATTATTTTCACTTCTTCGTCCACGCTACTGATGCACTGTATGGTATATCGATTCAACAGTAGTATGTTGGCAAGACCAGTTTGGAGCACGCAAAAGACCATCTTCAAGTAAGAAGACTTGCGCAAATTTGCATGCACTATAGCCAGATCGACGGTTAATTCGAGTAGTCAGCAAGGCAACAAGCCGATGCGCGAATAGCTAAGGTGTTTCACGACCTGCAAGTTGTTCAATTATAGTCCACTCTATTTACTCCGTTTTCAATGTAGCCTCCATGGCGAATATCAAGATCGTACTTCTAGGGATCACTCCTACAGTACGTATCACCGGGACGTCAGGTAACCCTGACCCTGGGCGTTGAACCGCGATGATGTGAAGCTGCCTGGCTCCCAGAGCGTGACGAGGCTGTGTGGCTGTCCGAGCTCAACTACGGACCTGGCCGCCTTTCTGTCTGATCGCCCCGAGCATGGCTGCATTCCAGCTGTGAACGGGAGGTTGCCACGCATGCTGAGCGGCTACGCATTTTACAGTCAAAACAAATCTCCCCTCAGCTACCTAGTGGTGTCCCGTCATTGTCCGTCCATCCAGCAATGCACATTGCGTGGCAGCAGACTCTTCCAATTGCAACAGCCTCTCCACTCCACGTTGTGGCAATTTGCACGCCAAAAATTCTTCTAATGCACAACTTTTCCCCAACAACTAGTCCTTCAAGCACACATTTATCACTTGCATCGACACGCGTACATATGCTCTAACCAATCAAACTGCACACTTAAGCCAATTATATTAGGTAAACAAGGCATGCCGACGTGCTCGTTTATAGCACAAATTCGAGCCGGAACCTGGTTCAATTAAAAATTAGCTTTGTCTACACTTTTCATCACACCAATTCTGTGATCCAGGTCCGCTTGCCTTAGGTCAATTCTTCTATCAATCTAGTCATCCTCTTCTTCATCGACTGTTTGTTTTTAACTTTACACGTAGTATACTACTTCGTTGCTGATAGTAGATTGTTGACTAAATGAATGTTTTGTGAGAGGATTAATGTCGGCATTTTAGAAAATTAACTTCTCCGGTGTAAATAGGCGGCTGATTGTTGTTGAATTTTGCCTGCCAAATGTTTTATCGTTGCGCGTCCTTGTTTGCACACCATCACATCCGCATGAAAACCGCACTCGACAGCCGTAAAATGTTACATTTCAGGCTATGTACTGTTAAGGCTGCCACGTCCGC